>LPNX010621957.1:218088-229311 GCA_001517045.1 Pseudotsuga menziesii
AATTAGACTTTAAAGTCATAACATATTTTTTCATTTTGATTATAAGTGGTGCCAATTTCCAAAAATAAAACAACATACATAACAAAGACAAAAATAATTACTATGACAATGTTTATAATTGTTGTAGTAACAAATACAATGTTGATATTATGTCATAAAATAATTTAATCAACTTAACATCTAATACAACCTGTAAATAATATTAATATAAATTATGTAGGATTCAAAGGCTATGACTTTCCTCATTTTGAAGGAACTCAATCTAGCAAAAGTTCTAAATTTTAGATCTAACCCATCTAGTTGTAATTGAGATGTAATATTTCCTCTAGTTCTAATTGAGATGTAATATTTCCTTTTGAATAGTTGAATACTAAAGTTTTACTTGAAATAAATAAAAAATATTGATTGAGAAAGTAGTTCATTGGATTAATTATTCCAAATTGAATGGAATAGTTCTTTGAGTTGATTTTTCTAGATTTAATAGAATACGTATTTAGAGATTTCCAAAAAAAATCAATGTGGATGAAGTCCTTGTAATAGAATATTTCCAAATTTAATGAAATATGTGTTATCGGTTCTTATTAAGGCCATGTTTTTATATTTAGTATAAAATTTCTCAAATCACTTCTTTGATGTAATCACCAATCTCATTGGTCTAATCACTACTATCCTTGCAAGTACTCTATACTGGTGGATAGATCTTGCTAGAACAATTGTGGTAAGTGTTTCTTTGACCTTTTTCTTTATAGTTCATAGATTGCACATTTATGCTTACTTTTTTGGTTGAGTGTGAATCATTATTTCTTAGCACTGGCTATTGAGGAGCACTGAGTAGTTTTTCTTTCATTGTGTCATCCTGTGATTTTCATAATAAGTGTCCAATTGCTTAGTAAGAAACTTGCAGTTGTTTGTTTCATTTTCATCATATAAATTTAGGTCTATTTAATGAAATGACGGTCTTTGAACAAGTTTTGCTATTGTCTCATTAAAATTTTGCATGTATTTTGGCCTTCGAAAATGATACTATGCCTAATTCGTAGGCCCCACATAGTAGATCATTATGGTGTGCTCCCCACTAGTTGTACCCCATACATTGTTCATCTCTTAGACTCACCAACTGCGTTTAGTCACATAAGGACCTTAAGAAAATTTCAATTTCATTTTGCCATTCTTGGGCATGTGGTCTTTTCTATCCATATTATATTAATCATTTCAAACTTAAAATCAATGGGTTTGCTCATTTGAGATCAATTGTATCATTGGAGATTAATTGGAGTTTCATAGACAAAAGGTTTACCTCCATATTTTCTTCTCCACTTTCTCATGTCCGTCTCATCCGATACATACAAATGATTAAAGGTTGATTGGCATATTTTAGTATATTTCCACTTTGAAAAAATATAATGCATATCCAGCATTTGAGATTTAAGGAGAAACTAAGAATCATTGGATGCTTATCCTAGTTTTCAATGTTATCAATCAGGAGAATATATTGAAAGAATTGAATAGCTTAGAAAATATAGCCAAACATTTAACATGTATAAAAATTGTTATGCTTTTGAAGTGGGAAGTGAGACTAGGTTTTGATATTTGTGATGATAAATGAGGCTTTCATGATTCTATGTTATTTTTTTATTTATAACTATTCACCTTGGTTCTTAGTCGAACCATGCCTAGCATATTTAACACGTGCTATCAACCTGTATCATGACCATTCATTGTTATAAAAAATGGCTAGGGCCAACCTCCCAATCCATAAATGGAACCTAATAAATGTGGAGGTAGGTTGGAGCCCTGCATCTATCCAACTTAAAATTCAAAGAAAGAAACATAGTGCAGGTCTTTGAAGTAGGGATAATTGATTGCAAATATGCAACAAAAATTATTTGCATTAGTACAGGTCTCAATTATATTACCGATAAGATTCTTGAAAGAGTAACCCAAGGGGCATATGCTAGTACTGAAATGTTCCCAAGGTGTGGTGAATGTTTTTTTATGTTTGTATTCTATGATAACGAGGATATTATTATATCTAGAGACACCATCCAACATAGGGAGTGTTATTGACCTTGTTACTCCACATTTTGCATGGGCGTTCAATGTTCATGTGTGTGATTTTGATCACGCTCTTGAGAAGGGTAACATTTTTCATGATTTAACTGTAGTTACTTGGTGTGGGAATAGGATCATACCCTAAGTTCAATATCACATTCACCCTTGAAGAATCATTGTACTAGAACAACACATTTGTGGGTAGTCTTTATAGAAAAATACAATAATAAAAGGTTTATGGGAAACATCATTCATAATTTTGAGTAGGTCTAGAAACTTTCTAAGAAAGTATTGATACTTTGATGAATGATTGTAATGAGACACTATCCTTTTTTTAAAGTAAAATAAGAAAACTAATCCCATAACTTTGCATGTAAGATGTATCACAGGAATTCCTATGCATAAGAAGAAAACCTGGGCATGTTTTGAGGCAAAAACATAGTGACAAGAACATGTCTAGGAATGAAAACAACCTCAATCCTCAATTTTGGCCATGTTTTGAGGAAAAAAGCAGTGACAAGAACATGTTTGGGCCTGAAAAAATAGTCAATCCTCAACTTTGGTAATATTTCAGGCCTAAATCAGCAGCAAAAGAACCTCATATGTAGTGTTTTCCAAGTATATGGGATAAACCAATAGTTATGGTCATAAAATCAACCTTTGTAAGGAAGATATGGGTGCTTCTAGGAATTTTGTATGGTGTTTTTCATGGCAGCAGCCATAAACCATTAATTATGGGATTGAAACTCAGCCTCAACCATTAGATCTAGGTAGAATTGCGGACTCTTTCCACAATGAAATCACATCATTTTCAATATGAAGTAATTATGGGGAAGTTTGACATAAATTTGGTCAATTATATGCATTAAATTAGTAAATATGGTAATTTCGTTAATCATGGTTTGATGCGATTCCTTGAAGTAGCATAGTTTTGAGGTTTGTTTAGGTTTGGTGCAACATGTCATCCCTTTTAGGGCTATTCCTTAAGCAATGAACAATATGAATGTTGTTTGAGTAACTGTCCCCTCTATGGCTCACTTTACAGTGTGATCGTAATCAATATGTAAAGCATTTATTTGTGTAACATCACATACTATAGCATGGAATGAAGCTTATGGGATTGGAGCCTTCAAGGTGAAGCATTCAAGTCCCATGAGTAGGTTGTTCCTTTAGATAGGTTTCCTATATTTTGATGAATCACTTATAGGTTTCTTCTTTGAAAAGAATTGGATGAAATCTAGGGTGAAAATCCCTAGCTTTAAGGGTCACATATTCCTTAAGATTGTTTCACTAAGTTGTTCTATTAATTTATAAAAGTAGTTTGCAGCTTGGAGGGACTTCTCATGGATCCATCACTCACATTTGGGTAAGATATATTTCTACTTGGAAACTTCTAGGTTCTAGTGGAGAGATTCAAGGGTCTCTGAACAGTCAGTACTTTCCTTTTCCTTTCTATGGTAGCTTTTTCATATCAGGATAATGAGTAGTAAAGCATTAGTTTGAATTGTAGTTTACCTAGTAACATTGACTTTATGCAGTATCATCAATTTATAGATATAAATTATTTAATCAATGGCCTAATGATCAATATAATATTTTATAATATGTCTAAGTGAGCAATTTCAATAGAAACAAGAAACAATACTTGATATATTAACTCCTACAATATCTTTGCATTTGTAATCAAGTATGTGCTATGCAAGTTGAGTGTATTTGTCATATCTTCATACAAATATTGTATCAAATATTTTTCATTCTTGGACCCTCTATTATTGCTCATATTTCGACCTTACAGATTTAAATCCTTTACTTTTTATAATTTTTGTTGAACTTTCACTATCACACTTTACATAGTTTGGTATGTTTAATATTCTGCTACTTTGTTGATGTCACCCAAGACATGCATCTGGATTCATTTGTAACTGTGTCATAACGATGATATCTCATATGAGTTTAATGATTGTCATAATGCTTTATCTATCATCTTGGGTGATATGCATTAGTATCAAGGCTAACAAGTAACATCCCACTCTTCCAATGATGTGGAGTTTTCTTGAAACTAGTCACTTTGTGCTCTTAGGCAAGTATATGAATACAATATCTTGCAAAAAAATGAAAATATACTCAATGGAACCCAAGGTAATCACTTTCTGCAATGTGTAGAATTCACGACTGAACAAACATTAGCTATGAAATCTGAGAAGAAAAAAAATTGATGAATACCCAAGTTGGTGAGTTAGGCCTTCTGATATAAGGTATACTTTATTGTTGTTTGTTAGAATACCAAAAAACATTTACAGCCCATCCTCTCTGAAAATATTTACCTATGACAACACCGAATTTCAATGCATCATTTTCAAGCTCATTCGAATATCTCTTTGGGAGTTTAAGTGAGCAATTTCAATAGAAACAAGAAACAATACTTGATATATTAACTCCTACAATATCTTTGCATTTGTAATCAAGTATGTGCTATGCAAGTTGAGTGTATTTGTCATATCTTCATACAAATCTTGTATCAAATATTTTTCGTTCTTGGACCCTTTATTATTGCTCATATTTCGACCTTACATATTTAAATCCTTTACTTTTTATAATTTTTGTTGAACTTTCACTATCACACTTTACATAGTTTGGTATGTTTAATATTCTGCCACTTTGTTGATGTCACCCAAGACATGCATCTGGATTCATTTGTAACTGTGTCATAACGATGATATCTCATATGAATTTAATGATTGTCACAATGCTTTATCTGTCATCTTGGGTGATATGCATTAGTATCAAGGCTAACAAGTAACATCCCACTCTTCCAATGATGTGGAGTTTTCTTGAAACTAGTCACTTTGTGCTCTTAGGCAAGTATATGAATACAATATCTTGCAAAAAAATGAAAATCTACTCAATGGAACCCAAGGTAATCACTTTCTGCAATGTGTAGAATTCACGACTGAACAAACATTAGCTGTGACATCTGAGAAGAAAGCAAAATTGATGAATACCCAAGTTGGAGAGTTAGGCCTTCTGATATAAGGTATATCTTATTGTTGTTTGTTAGAATACCAAAAAACATTTACATCCCACCCTCTCTGAAAATATTTACCTGTCACAACACCGAATTTCAATGCATCATTTTCAAGCTCATTCGAATATCTCTTTGGGAGTTTAAGAGATGAGGAGTGAAACTTCTAGTGATAGAACGAGGAGGAGGTATCACACTTCACGGTCCAATTACTTGCTCCACACAATATTCATTCAAATCTCAAGGTTAATATCCACACACACAAAGGTATACATCAAATAGCTCCACAAAAGTCACACTCTCTAATTTAAATCCACTCAAAATGTTTGATGATGCTTCTAAGTGTCTAGGTCTTATAAAAACTTTGGAAATTCAAGCAACACAAAATGTATTTCTTTATTTGATACAATGTTCTATAAAGTTATGTTTACTCTTGAATTGGTACTAGATTGAATGGTGAAATGACTCTTGTCAAATGCACTCAACTTTTAATGACTTCTTTTACAAGGACATAACTGCATTGTCTCTCAAAGTAAACTTCAAAGCATTCTATTGAAGTGAAGGTCTATTTGAAGAGATCTATAATGCTTATCATTCACAATGGATAATTTCCCAAGTAACACACTTGCCTCAAGCTGAACAGGGGAAATTTAATTGTTCCACCATAATTTATTTTCCTATGTTTATCTGTTTTGTGATTTTATCAATCATATTGAGTTGAAACTCAATTCTCCAATTAACTAGGCAATAGGTTTTTTGAGTTTTGTAATAGAGATTCTGTTAAAGTAGGCTTCTCTTAAGCAATTGAACCAGAGCTACCAGTTGTTCCAATTGGGCCAAACATTGCATATCCAATTTGGTTTAGGTATTTCACTTCGCCAACATACTAAACTAATTGATTTTCAATATGGCATATACTGCTACCTGGAGGATGGGCCTATCTAAGATGCTAAATAGAATGCACCAATGTAGTCAAATCATTTTATTTCACAATAATTTTTGTTCTTTGTTTAGGCATTTGTGGAGAGCCTCCTGCAATAAACAATAAGAATGCATGATATAATAGAAATTATGGATCACAGAAGAGATTTTATTAATCGTAGGCCACTTCGAGGGGCCAACCTCCTTTGAGCAAGCTCAATACAAAATAACTCTTCGCTGCTTTCATTAGCCTCAACACATACTTATATACTAAGTCTAATCTAAACAACTATTATTCCCCATGATTGTGGGATAATGCAACATATTAACTAGACAAATTAAGAACTACTACTTACTCCCCATGAATGTGGGATAATACAACATACTAATGGGACAACTTACAAAGCATATGCGTCCGACAAAATATACTAACAAAATAAAGAAGGGCATTAGAGGAAATTTCAACTAAAAATGGCCCTTTTAACTTTAATTCAAACTCCATGTTATCATGTGTTAGCCAATGAAATTGATTTAAATTTGAAATACTGTATAGGTATTAAACACATTTTTAATATAAATTTGGGGATAGGTATCACAAAAAAAAACTACTTTTTTTGTTTGTATTTTGGACATATCTCCCTGTATTTTTATTCAAATTTTGATCGGGAGAACTTGTTGGATGCAGAATTAAATTTTGCATCCAGCAAGTACCCACTCAGAATACTTTTCATGGACCTTGCTACCCCCCAAAAAAGAAATATCTGAAAAAACGTGATGATGATGTAGGGACGTCATGATCATGGTTGTTCAGGTATTTCTTGTTTTTGGCAAAGCAGGGTCTATAAAAAATATTCTGAGTGGGTACTCGTTCGATGTGGAATTTAATTCTGCATCCAAAAATCTCTCTTGATCGAAATTTGAGTAAAAACACGGGGAGATATGTCAAAAATACAAACAAAAAAGTAGTTTTTTTCTTTTCTTCCTCCAAAATTAAAAAATATTATTTTATTATTTTCACTCATATTTTATTAATTTTTTTAGGAGGCCCATCTGGAATTGAAATTTCCTCTAATGGGTTGACATGGGTTCTGTTGCTGCCGCAACCTTTCTCCCCGATTTTAGTTTTTCACTTAAACTATGGGACCCCTCCTCACCATTATTTGTTGGGATCGATTGTTGAAAGCTTGGCGCCTTTGAGCATATCTTTGCGTTTGAAGTTGATTGCCCACCCTTTTGCTTGCTTCGTTCAGTTTAGCTTGAGTCGCGTGGTTTGTTTTAGTACCCGTAGAGCATGAAAATTTTTCCTTAATGAAGGAAATTGATTTTCGGCCGCAATTGGGCCTTAGCGCTGTTGGTTTTCTCTTTGGATCGGGTCTCTTTCGGAAGATGTTGAGTCCTCACTCACCCACCGTTGTGGTTCCCAGATCAAACTACCCTCCCGATTGAAGTTTCATCCGACGCCCGATTCATTGGTTCAAACCGCTTGCTCCTGAGTTTCTACTTACCCGCCGTTGTGGCCGGGGGGATGAAGTCAGCTGCCGACGCGAGTTTCATCCAACGCTCGAGCTTTGTCTTTTTTAGCCTTCGTCGCATGTCTTCAGCATTTGTCCCCTCCGCCGTTGCGGGTGGCAGAGCAATCTAGCTTCCGATACGTTCCTTCTCGGCATCCGATTTTCGTGGTCGCCTGCGTTGTCACTCACCCGCTTCTTATGCTCCTCCGCCGTTGTGGATCCTGAAGCCTTGCCCATCCGATGCAGTATTCTCAGCCCGTCCGATCCAAGTATCGCCCGATCGTCGATTCATTTTACTGTGAGTTCTCGCCCGGATGAATCAGGCCAGCTTTTTATGGATTTTTCATCATAGTTAAAAGTTTTCGATGCTTAATGTCTCATGTTAGTGGATAATACACTAAAGTTATATGCAGGGAGAATCCCATAGATCGCTAGAGCTGCCTATGGCGAGGAAAAGGACAACCCAAGCGGATGATAGAGGTATCGACGCGGCGTTTTCAGCAGTTACTGTCAGGAGGTAAAACACCTATGGAAATGATTAAGGAAAACGCAATGACCAGAGAAGAAGAGGAATCGTCAAGGGCGCTGAAAGGTCACACGCTGAGGGAAACCCAAGGGGCAGCAGCTGTAATTTAAATAGGGGGAATGAAGACTGAAATGAGGGCTTTTTCCCTTAGAAAATTTTGTAATTGTTGGCTTGTAAGAGGAACTACTTCGTTTTGCTAAGTGAACTGCAATTTTTTCTGCTGGAAAGAGTAAAGAAGTGGAATGTACCAATGCAATTCGATGAATAATGTTGAAGAGGAACTATTTCGTTTTCAGCTATATTTCATTTGCTGTAAGAATATTTGATGTTTTGAACCTACGTTCTTGTTAAATGTTCTTCAGTAGTTTTCTGGGATATATTTTCACTAAGAGCAATAAATGTTGTTATAGAATGATCGGCTATCTGGTTATTTGAATATTTGTAAGCATTCATGTGCTTTAGGAGAAGTATCAGCTATCTGTGATTTTTCTTACTGTATATGATAATGTATTGCTCAGCCAAAATGATAATCATGCTCCCTAGGGATAGTGTAGATAGTTAGCTTATTTCTTTTGTATCTGGTTGAATGCTTGTGAGCAAGATGAAAGGTAAGAACCTGCGCATCACTTTGTGACCGCTCCCTATTTTTGACCACCCTGCATTTAGTTAGGCACGTGCATATCATTCTTTTAAGTCAAAATACAAAAACCTGGTGGGCCGGGCCGCAACCGGTAAACCCTTTAATTTTGTTTCTTGACCTACGGTAGCCGGACCGCAAACCGGACGGATTCCCTATTCCAAACAGTCAGTGGGCTAGTTGGGAACGCTGATTGGGGAGAATCCCTTACTGTTTCCGCCTGCGAATTTCCAGGCCTCAACAGTTTTGGCGCTAGAAGGAGGGCCGCTAGTGCATGGCTGGCCGAGGAAACCCATTTTACAGAGATTATTCTGCTGGTTACAGTTCTGAAAGTAGTGGACCACTAAATCCAATTCCAGAAGAAGAAAACAGAGAACATCTATATCCTGTTCGCAATGAAATTGTAAATGATCTAAGAAGACATACCCATGCGTATGTAAAGAAGATCGGAGGGTTGCCAATTATCCCCGAGTTTCCTAGAAGAGAGTACAAGAAGAAAGACCGTCCTATAATAGAAGATTCAGTGTTGGTTGGATACTGGCAAGAGCTTGTGGAGACTGCCTTACAAGAGATTTAATTGCCTTTGAACCAAATAGGCCCAGACACTCCTTACAGCTCTCCTGTTCACACCCTGTTGGTTCACATCCTCCCACCCCTATTGTTTCACCTCCGCATTCTCCACCCCGACTCATGGCCGGTGTTAACACCAATCAACCCCCACCTAATCCTCCACCGCCTGCATGGAAAGCCAGATCACCTCTAAATCTGACCCCACCTCTGCACGACCTACCTCAAGCCTTCAAAAAGTTATTGCCAAAGTTTGATCCCAATGAGAAGATATTGGTAGACGACCACTTGCAGATTTTTTATTTGGCTATAGAAGGATTAATGGCAGGGGAGCATGAAGATGTGGTTTGTAGACTTTTCCCACATACCCTCATAGGAGTTGCAGCTTCGTGGTATTTTGGATTGCCCGCCAATTCTATCCCAGACTGGGATACTTTCGAGAGAATGTTCAGAAGTAAGTATGTCGTCCAAAAGACTCACGCTGCCCTCATGAAAGGACTATGTGCATTGAAGAAATATAAAAAAGAAAAAGTGCATAGCTTCACACAAAGGTTTGCAGCATATCTAAAAAACTTCTCCGAAACAGATAAGCCTTCAGACAAAGTACTGATCGAATACTATACTTCAGCGTTGGGTCCTGATTTAGCCATGTTTGCAAAAGGCAGAGCCAAGCCTACATTGACAGAGACCTATGAAGAGGCAGAAGTGGTGGAAGCAGAGAGAGAAAGTGTGGAGGACTATCCGGAGCAATCAAGAGAGAGAGGTGCGGGGAAAAAAACCTTACTGTTCACCAAGCCGAAAGAAGAAAAGACGCCAGACTATGAAAGTATGGCTAAAATGATGCAAAATCTGTCCAATAAGATCATAGACTTAGAAAAGGAAAAAGAAACACAAAAGTTTTTCAAGCCATACTATAAGAAAAGAGAAGATAGCAACCAGACCCAAACTCCTCCTCAGAAAACGGCATCCATGAATCTGACAGAAATAGGGATGGAAAATTTCTGTACTTTTCATCAACAACCTCATTCCGAAAAAAAATATCCGCAATGGATAAATTCTATGACATTGGTCATGAATCAGATGTTGGATTCGAGATTGACAGAAGAAGATGATGATGAAAGGAAAGAAAATGCCGCATCCACTTCTACGAAAGATCAGGAGGAAGAGACTATGGCATTATGGAGTTCTGTCTCCGTACTCGACGCAGAAGAAGAAAATACACAGGGACGCAAAGATATCAGGGAGGCTAATGTTACAACTAGGAGCAAAGGGGAGGTTAGTGATGACAGTCTTCTTCTCCCAAAGATTCGAAGGCTGCAAAGAAATATAAAAAATAAATTTCAAGACAAATCATTGGCTGATCAGATTCCGGAATTTACCATTACCAGCCAGAATCCGAAGCAAAACACGACGCCGCCCAGGCCAAATGAAGAGAATGCGAACGCTGATAAATCTCAGTCCATTAGACAACTAATCGAATATGACGTTGTTGAAGATTTAAAGAAGATAAAGGCAAACGTCCCGCTGTTTGAAATGTGCAAAGTGCCTCAGCAGAAAGAAAAATTGTTGAAAGCGCTGGAAACATTAGAAGAGAAGTTGCCCACAGACAATCAGCCTCGGGAGGAAGAAGAAATCGGGGAAGCTAGTACTGGAGGTAAGTCTAAAACCAAACATCCACCTTTCCTCTTGACATTTGAAATTTTTAATCATAACGTGCACAATTGTCTAGCGGATTCAGGGGCGTCAATTAATGTCATGCCCATATCAGTATGTAAGAAAATAAATGGGCAGCCCAAGCCAACCACGTGGAAAGTGGTGCAGTTGGATAGGACGGACGTCAAGGTAGTTGGAGAAATGGAGGACATGCTAATCCGCTTAGCATCCAATGATAGAGTGTGCCAAGTCATCAACATTGTAGTGGATGACATACCAGATGCTTACGGCTTGGTCTTGAGCAGAGATTGGTCGGCCAAATTAAATGGGTATT
>LPNX010621957.1:230887-335807 GCA_001517045.1 Pseudotsuga menziesii
TCATTAGCAGCCGTACTTACGCAAAAGGAAGATGGGGGTGATGAATTCCCAATTTCTTTCATGAGCACTGGGCTACAGGAGGTTGAATTAAACTACCCATCCATTGACAAACAGGCATACGCAGTATTTAAGGCAGTCAAGCAATTCACACCTTATATACTAAAAACTCGAACCAAGGTAATAGTCCCTTACCCAGCCGTAAGATCCCTTCTCATTCAAAAGGAATTGGGAGAAAGAAGGGGCAACTGGGTAACAACCCTTCAAGAATACGATTTGGAATTCAAACCAGCCACTATAGTGAAAGGTCAGGGGCTATGCAAGCTGATGACTGGAAGCAGTAATAGTGAAGAACAGGCATGGGATAATGAAGCTGAATTGCATGTAATGGATGTTTGTCCTTTATTCACAGCTCCTGAATCTTGGTATAGAGACCTTGTACATTACCTGCAGTCAGGGGTATTGCCTGAACATTGGAGTTCCAAACAAAGAAGAGCTTTGCGTCTAAAGTCAGCTTCCTACCAACTCGTAGAAGGAATATTATTCAGAAGAAACTATGATGGAGTCCTTCTAAGATGTCTGGAAAGAGAATACGCTGAGAAAGTAATGTCTGAATTACATGATGGTCCGGCCGGCGGACATTATTCAGGAGACACTACAGCCCACAAAATCCTTAGAGCCGGTTACTATTGGCCAACACTCTTCAGGGATGCACATGCGCACGTCAGAAAATGTGATACTTGCCAAATATGTGGTGGAAGACAACCCAGAGCAGCAGCACCTCTAAAGCCTGTAATGATCACTGAGCCTTTCGAGCAATGGGGAATAGATGTCATTGGAGAAATAAAGCCAAATTCCTCCCTGCTACACAAGTATATTCTTACTGCAACTGATTATTTCACCCGCTGGGTCGAAGCTATTCCATTGCGTAAGATAAATGAAGACGAAGTCATTAATTTTCTACAAGACCATATCATGACCAGGTTTGGGGTTCCAAGTTCGTTAGTTTTTGATAATGCTAAATACTTTTCATCCATTAAGATTACTGCATTTGCTCATGAGAAAGGGATAAAATTACACTATTTTGCTAACTATTATCCACAAGGGAATGGCCTGGCTGAATCCTCCAATAAAAACCTCATTAGAATCTTGAAGAAGACCGTCATAGAAAACCAGCGAAGTTGGCACTCAGCCTTACCCAATGCCCTGTGGGCTGATAGAGTTACCCCTAAGTCTACCATAGGAGTGTCACCCTTTACCCTTGTGCATGGAAAGGAAGTCATCCTTCCCCCCAACATCCTGCTCCCGTCTTCCATACTAGCTCAAGAGTCTAGGGGGTCGGATGATGAAGTTCTCCAAGTAAGAATATACAATCTTCTGAAAGCAGAAGAGGCCAGATCCAAAGCTAGAGAACGTTTCCAACAGCAGCAGGAGGTAGTGAAAAGATGGTTTGACAAGCACAAATCTGGGAAGAAGGACTTGGAAGTAGGGGACCTTGTCCTAAAATGGGATCATCCCCATGATGAGAAAGGGAAGCACACTAAGTTCCAATAGTTATGGGTAGGTCCGTTTCAAATCACCGCTAAACTTGGCCCTGCTACCTATATGTTATAGGATTTACAGGGATGGGAGGAGAACCTGCCAGTTAATGGTCTGGTTCTCAAACCTTATTTTTCTTAAGTTGCTTTTGAGCTTTCTGACTTGTACATAAATAAGCTATGTTGAGTTATGCTTTCTTTTGTTTTAAGCGAGTATTTGTTTTCAATAAAGGTGGTTAACTCGTGGTTATGTGGGGAACTCCAAATTTCTAGAAATGGTAAACATTCGTTGAATAGTTAGACTGTGGTTTTCCATGTGAATTTCTTCCACCAAATAGTTTCTCAAAATATTTGTGTGCATTGAGGTCCTGCTTAACCTCCTGTAAGGTCAATCAGATTCAAAAGTCTAGAATACTATGCTGAGGCTCCGCGCACTTTACACTTAGAATCTAAGGGGCGATGACAGGGGACCCACGGAGAAGAGCAAGATGAACAGGGTGTTAAATCTAAATGAGCCCATGCCAGGAAATAAATGCCAGAAGGCAGATAAGAGTCAGAATTCTTATAAAAACATCATGCTCCAAAGCTAAATCCAGATCATAAAGTACTAATTTGCCAATGATCCTCTCCGTCCGTGAGCTGAAACCTTAAGCACATCACTCACACAAAAGGGCACTATGGGATAGAGGATCCTGAATTAAAATTCAGTAAGAAAGGCATGCATGGAGACTCTCATCAAAAAAGAACAAAATCTGAAAAGCACAAAAGCTGCTACGATGGCATGGGAATGAGGAACAAATGAACGTTTCTGTTCATCACCTGCTACAATCCTGTGGTGTCCAATGTCGTTAGCCCCTGAAAACAAAATTAATAATGAACTCATATTTTGGCCTCGACAGAGTTATCCGGACTCGAAAATCTTGTCTCATCGCCCGAATTGGACCAATGTCAATGCTCGAGGTACACACTTCTATTATCGAGAAATCTGTATAGCTGGAAAAGTTCAATGGATACATTTGTTGTAGGATAGTCTGCTATTCAAGGAAGAAATCACCCAGAGATCTAGGTTCACCAGGAAATCGCCAGTTGTTGCTGCCGCAACCTTTCTCCCCGATTTTAGTTTTTCACTTAAACTCTGGGACCCCTCCTCACCATTATTTGCTGGGATCGATTGTTGAAAGCTTGGCGCCTTTGAGAATATCTTTGTGTTTGAAGTTGATTGCCCACCCTTTTGCTTGCTTCATTCAGTTTAGCTTGAGTCGCGTGGTCTGTTTTAGTACCCGTAGAGCATGAAAATTTTGCCTTAACGAAGGAAATTGATTTTCGGCCGCAATTGGGCCTTAGTGCTCTTGGTTTTCTCTTTGGATCGAGTCTCTTTCGAAAGATGTTGATTCCTCACTCACCCGCCGTTGCGGCTCCCAGATCAAACTACCCTCCCGATTGAAGTTTCATCCGACGCCCGATTCATTTTTTCAAACCGCTTGCTCCTGAGTTTCTACTTACCCGTCGTTGCGGCCGGGGGGATGAAGTCAGCTGCGGACGCGAGTTTCATCTGATGCCCGAGATTTGTCTTTTTTAGCCTCCATCGCCTGTCTTCAGCATTTTTCCCTTCCGCCGTTGCGGGTGGCAGAGCAATCTAGCTTCCGATACGTTCCTTCTCGGCATCCGATTTCCTTGGTCGCCTGCGTTGTCACTCACCCGCTTCTTATGCTCCTCCGCCGTTGCGGCTCCTGAAGCCTTGCCCATCCGATGTGGTATTCTCAGCCCGTCCGATCCAAGTATCGCCCGACCGCCGATTCATTTTACCGTGAGTTCTCGCCCGGATGAACCAGGCCAGATTTTTATGGATTTTTCATCATAGTTAAAAGTTTTCGATGCTTAATGTCTCATGTTAGTGGATAATGCACTAAATTTATATGCAGGGAGAATCCCATAGATCGCTAGAGCAGCCTACGGCGAGGAAAAGGACAACCCAAGCGGATGATAGAGGCATTGACGCGGTGTTTTCAGCAGTTACTGTCAGGAGGTAAAACACCTATGGAAATGATTAAGGAAAACGCAATGACTAGAGAAGAAGAGGAATCGTCAAGGGCACTGAAAGGTCACACGCTGAGGGCAACCCAAGGGGCAGCAGCTGTAATTTAAATAGGGGGAATGAATACTGAAAGGAGGGCTTTTTCCCTTAGAAAATTTTGTAATTGTTGGCATGTAAGAGGAACTACTTCGTTTTGCTAAGTGAACTGCAATTTTGTCTGCTGGAAAGAGTAAAGAAGTGGAATGTACCAATGCAATTCGATGAATAATGTTGAAGAGGAACTATTTCGTTTTCAGCTGTATTTCATTTGCTATAAGAATATTTGATGTTTTGAACCTACGTTCTTGTTAAATGTTCTTCAGTAGTTTTCTGGGATATATTTTCACTAAGAGCAATAAATGTTGTTATAGAATGATCGGCTATCTGGTTATTTGAATATTTGTAAGCGTTCATGTGCTTTAGGAGAAGTATCAGCTATCTGTGATTTTTCTTACTGTATATGATAATGTATTGCTCAGCCAAAATGATAATCATGCTCCCTAGGGATAGTGTAGATAGTTAGCTTATTTCTTTTGTATCCGGTTGAATGCTTGTGAGCAAGACGAAAGGTAAGAACCTGCACATCACTTTGTGACCGCTCCCTGTTTTTGACCACCCTGAATTTAGTTAGGCACGTGCATATCATTCTTTTAAGTCAAAATACAAAAACCCGGTGGGCCGGGCCGCAACCGGTAAACCCTTTAATTTTGTTTCTTGACCTACGGTAGCCGGACCGCAAACTGGATGGATTCCCTATTCCAAACAGTCAGTGGGCTAGTTGGGAACGCTAATTGGGGAGAATCCCTTACTGTTGCCGCCTGCGAATTTCCAGGCCTCAACAGGTTCTTAACATCCCCTCCCTCTTAGAAAAAGCTTTGTCCTCAAATCTTTAGATGTGGAAACTGTTGTTGAATCTGAAGGAGCGGTTCCCATGTAGCATCCTCTGGTTGCATGTTGTGCCACCTAATTAAGACCTTTTTATGGCCTGAGAGAGAAGCTGATGAGTGCTCTTATTGAGGATGGCCTCCGGTTCCAGAATGATGGATCCTTCTGTATCCAACTCTGGTAAAACAATTTGTGCTCTGAAGTTGGTGCCAATCACTTTCTTGAGACAAGAGACATGAAACACTACGTGAATGTGAGAAGGAGGAAGTTCCAATTTATAAGCAACAAACCCAATCTTTTGAAGAACTTTATATGGCCCATAGAACTTTGGAGCCAGCTTCTAATTCCCTTTGATTCTCAAGGAGGATTGCTTGTAAGGCTGCAGACGAAGAAAAACCATATCACTGACTTGAAAGGCGCACTTAGAACAGTGTTAATCGGCTTGCTGCTTCATGCAATTTCTGGCCATGTGAAGATTCTCTTGCAGAATGTGGAGAATCTGATCACAATTTCAAAGAACCATGTCAACTGTCTGAATTGGTGAACTGTGGGGGGTGTATGGAAGGAGCACTGGGGGTGGCTTCCCATAAATAGCTTCATATGGAGTCATTTTAGATGCAGTATGGTAGGAAGTATTGTACCACCATTCAGCAAGAGGGAGCCACTTTTCCCATTGGTATTGTTGTTCAGAGGTAAAGCAACGAAGATAAGTTTCCAAGAATTTTTTGGTGACTTCAGTTTGATTATCTATTTGTGGGTGATATCCTGAACTCATTTTCAGTTTGGTTCCAGTGATGCGAAAGAGTTCGGTCCAAAAATGACTTGTGAAAGTTGCATCGCAGTCTGAGACAATGGAAGAAGAGATTCCATGAAGACAAAATATCTGGTCCATGAAAATTTGGGTGACTGAGGAGGCAGTATATGGATGGTTGAGAGCACAAAAATGACTATATTTGGAGAGCCAATAAACCACAACCAAGATTACAGTCTTTCCTCCAGATTTAGGGATCCCGTCGATGAAATCCATCGAAATATCTGTCCAAATCCTTGTAGGGCTAGGCAAGGGTTCAAGAAAGTCGGGGAGGAGTGTAGTTTCACCCTTGTGCCATTGGTGAGTATCACATTCAGCAACCATATGTTGAATTTCTTGTTTCATTCCCTTCCAAAAGAATTTACGTCATGACCATTCATATGTTTTGAGGAACCCAGAGTGCCCTGCCGCTGGAGAAGCATGGAGTTCATAGAAGACAACTTGGTGAGGATCTGTGCTCTAGGGAAGCACCAAGTGACCCTTATATCTCAAAGAAGAACCATCCCAAGAGTAATGCGGTACAACAGAAGGATTACTAGCCAACTGTTCGACAATTTGAGATAAGGAAGAGTCATTGGCATAGCCTTGCTAAACAGATTGTAACCAATTTGAAATAGGCATAGAAATAGCTGAAAGAGAAGCATGGTCATCAAATGTGCAGGAAAGAGCATCCACCACAAGATTGTTCTTACCCTTCTTGTAAGTGATCTCGTAGTCATAACCCATGAGTTTGCCAACCTATTTTTGTTGTGTTAGGGATGAGACTCGTTGTTCCAAGAAATATTTCATACTCTAGTGATCAGTCTTAATGCAGAAATGATTCCCTAAGAGGTATGGACGCCACTTCTGTACGGCATGCAAAATATCCATCATTTCCTTCTCATATATAGAGCAAGCTAAATTCTTACCAGACAGGGATTTGCTAGTGAATGCAATGGGATGTTTGTCTTGGAGGAGGACAGCACCAAGTCCATTGTTGCAAGCATCACTCTCAATAGTGAAGGGCTTGGAAAAATCAGTCATAGCTAGAATAGGTGTGGTACACATAGCTTGTTTCATTCTCTCAAATCCACACTCAGCAGCAGGTGTCCATGCAAAAGCATCATTTTTCAGTAGAGCTGTTAATGGAGCTGCAATCTTCCCATAATCCTTGACAAACTTGTGGTAGTAGCTAGTAAGTCCCAAAAACCCACGAAGGCTCTTCAAGGTATGAGGGTGTGGCCAATTTTTCATGGCATCGATTTTGGCAGGATCAACATGAACCCCTTGTGCTGAAACAATATTCCCGAGATACTCTACTTCGTTCTACCCAAAAACACATTTAGATTGTTTAGCACATAGATGATGATCACTGAAAAGTTGCAATACAAGATCCAGATGTTGGAGATGCTCAGCCCAGGTTTTACTTTAGATGAGGATATTATCAAAGAAGACCAGAATGAAGTTTCGTAAGTAGGGCCGAAATATTTTATTCATCAACGCCTGGAACATGGAAGGGGAATTTGTGAGGCCAAATGGCATGACCAAAAATTCATAATGGCCATCATGTGTGCAGAAAGCTATTTTAGGGATATCATCTGCATGGACCCGAATTTGGTGATACCCAGAACGAAGATCCAACTTGGAGAAAAAATGAGCACCATGGAGCTCATTCAGAAGCTCATCAACAATGGGAATTGGAAACTTATCCTTGATTGTGATGTGATTAAGTTCTCGAAATTTGATGCAAAGGTGCCATGACCCATCTTTTTTCTGGACTAGAAGGATCGGTGAAGAGAAGGAACTAATGCTAGGGCAAATAACACCTTGCTTCGGTAAGTCGCGAACAAGCATCTCAATTTTGGTCTTGTGGTGAAATGGGTAGCGATAGGGCCTGATGTTGGGAGGGATGCTTCCAGGAAGGAGTGGAATACGATGGTCCTTGGGTCGAGGAGGGGGAAATCCCACTGGCTCAGCAAACACACATGCATGTTGATCCAAATTTTTTTGGAGATCTAATGGAGTCTTTGATACTTCTGAAGGTTGCATCTGAATGAAATGGAGCTGAGAAATGACACCATGTGAACTTTTATTAAGAATATTTTCCATTCAATGCAAACTGATGAGGCTGAGAGACCCTGGTTATAAGCCCCACAATGTGTGTTTGGTACCATTGATTAAAAACTACATCCAAAGTTCAGCAAAATCCCATAAAATGGGTCCAAGTGTGCATAACCATTGAGTGCCCAAAACCACATCACATCCTCCTAAGGGCAAGGAAAACATATCAGAGCGTAAGTTATAATCCCCCATAGATATGCGCACATTATGACACTTCCCTTTGCAAGGTAAGGTGCCCCCATTGGAAATCATGAATTCAAAGCTGGAGTAAGGATGGATGAGACAATCAGCCTGTTTGGCGATCCTCGGGTCAATGAAGTTGTGAGTGCTACTAGAATCAATGAGTATTGTAAGAGGGATTTTTTAAAGAACCCTCTGACCTGCATGGTTTGGGGGGTGGTGACTCCAGCTAAGGCATGGAGAGATATCTTTGGTTGGTCATCTGGAGCAGGAAGTTGTTGAATGTCACCATCATCATCTATTGGATCCTAAGCATCATAAAAAATTTCAGGTGCAGGTGGAGAATCCAGATCCAAGATATAGAGATTTTTCTCAACACATCTATGTCCATGAGTGAATTTCTCCTCACAAGTATAACAAATCCCTTTTTCCCAATGTTCCCACATCTATGCTTCAGACAAATTCTTGATAGGAATGATTCTAGGAGCTGGCGTATTTTGGGTTCTTTAGGGAACCATAGGTCTGAATGGAACAAGAGTGGATTTGGAGCATTGTTGAGCCCTGATCTTGTCCTCTGCTAGCTTAGCCAACCTTAGGGCTTCCATCATTGTGTTGGGGTAGAACATTTTAACCTTAGATCGGATTGCATCCTTCAAACCACTGATAAAACAACTTAGGTAGAATGCATCAGGAAATCCCTCGGTGTGATTGGCTAGTTTCTCAAATTATGTTTGATACTCCCGCACAGTGCCAGTTTGGCAAATTTTGGTGAGTGCTCCTGTGAATTCATCAAAAGCACTAGGGCCAAATTGTTGCAAAAGGAATTGGGAAAAATTTGTCTAGTTTAGCTCTACATGAGCCTTGATGTACCAACAAAACCATTGAAGTGCTTCATGTTCCAAATGAAAGGATGCAAGTGGGACTTTATTGACATCAAAAGTGTTATGCAGATTGAAATATTGTTCTGCCCTATAAATCCATCCAGTCGGATCATCACCATTGAAGCGAGGAAAATCCAGCTTCGGCCTGCAAAATTTTCTAGACGACGAGAACCATGTGTCTGCAGAAGACTCAGGTTGGCGGCGGTTGTTCATGGGTGAATGCTAAAGATGGAGGCCAAGAAATTTTTGATCTAGATCCTCGAGTTTGGACTTAATGGTGGCAAGTTATTCTTCCATTTGTTTAGTTGCTCTGGCGCGGGTGACAACCATAAGCAAGGTTTTTTTTTCCAGGTGATGGGTAGAAAAACAAAAATGGAGAGGGTTATAGAAAATGAGAATTTTTATTTGGGAAAAAATAGAGGCGGTGATTGGGGTTTTACGAGGTTTTGGACACTTTCACAAGGACAAGAAGCAAAAAATGTGAATTTCAGAGGTGGGATGAAGGAACTGGAAAATTTGTCAAATAGGGACAATGAAGCAGAAATGGAAAACAAACACCGTGGAAAAATTTGAAGGCGAGTGGCTGAGAATCAGAGAAGCTATGACAAACCCTAAAAATTGACAAATGTGGAATTTCGGCCTTCAGGAAGTGAAATTAGGGATAGGGTCCTCAATGAAGGAATATGCAAAATGGTATCACAAGGGTGACAGTGAAGTTTCAAGGGAAATGGAGCTAAATCAAGGAAGATATGGATGAAAAACAGAAATTTACACATTTTTTTTTCTCTGAAAAACTAATCTGTGGCGGTGCTAGAAGCTGTGCTTTATCAATAGGAAATGGAATAAATGATCTATGATAAGTTCGAAAGTCTACACATTATCAACTGTAAATAGATATGGACCCCAAGTATATTCGGCTTCCTAATGGTTCAAAGGTAGTCACTCGGCCACCAAGGCTATCTAACGCTTGAGTATTGGGGCAATACCACTCACTTCACGGCGCAGGTAAAACTGCTAACCGCTTGGTCAAAAATGACAGCTCTTTGGTTTTACTCACGGATGGAAATCTAGTCAATCTTGTGTGGGTTGTTGCCCTTTTCGCTTGGCAGGTCCTCTCAATGGCCAACTACTTTGGGGTTCCTGTGGTACTCCTCACAATGTGTTTTAGGGATATTCCCAAGTACTTCCCACATTTAAGAGGATAGGGTTTAATCCCTGATTCGATGAATAATACCGCTGCAAGAAGAAGAAGAATTGTAAGGCTCACAGCACCAGGAAGCACGGTGAAAAAAGAAAAAGAAAAAAAATCCCAAAAATTTCACCCAACGAGCCCAAGAAAGTGCTCTGATACCAGATGTGGAGAACATCCTACAATAAACAATAAGAATGCACGATATAACAGAAATTATGGATCACAGAAGAGATTTTATTAATCGTAGTCCACTTCAAGGGGGCAACCTCCTTTAAGAAAGCTCAATACAAAATAACTCTTCGATGCTTTCATTAGCCTCAACACATACTTATATACTAACTCTAATCTAAACAACTATTACTCCCCATGAATTTGGGATAATGCAACATATTAACTGGACGACTTAACAACTACTACTTACTCCCCATGAATGTGGGATAATACAACATACTAATGGGACGACTTACAAAGCATATGCGTCCGACAAAATATACTAACAAAATAAAGAGGGGGGTTGACATGGGCTCTTAACAGCATTTGATGTTAGTTCTTTGTTGAAATTTGTGAAATATTCCATCATCCTAGCGCAACCACTGAAATTTTTTTTTTTAACTATACAAACCCCCGTCGAATTTCTGATGCCTTGTGGCCACGTCCGACGAGATTGCCAAAGATACGACAAGAGCACTTATCAGATAATCAATGAGAACTCGTCGCAAATTCGACAGCATCCCGTCTATTTTTTGATGACCTGTGGCCTTGTCCAATGAGGTAGCCATAGCTCCAACAAGAGAGACCGTCGTACTTTCGACGAGAAAGCGTTGAAAATTCGACAAACCGTTCCTCTAATTCGATGGCATAATCCTATTTTTTTTAGAGAAGAACTGTCTGACATTCAACAAGGAGAAGTCAGAGTTTCAATGAGGGTCAGTTGAATTTTCAATGAGGAGGAAGTCGGAGTTTTGATGAGAAGGCGTCAGACATTCGATGACTTAGTGGTGAAAGCTTCCGGCTTAGTACGTTGAAAAATCGATGGGTATTGACATGTCGTCGAATATCCGATGTTATGCCACTAATGACAAAAAAAATTGGGGGTTGTCGAATAACTGACATGTTATTGTTGAATTTCAGACATGGCAGCCATCGAATTTTGGGCTCAAATTTTGTTGTGATCATCTATTCGACAAAATAATGCAAAAACAAAGAATGAACTTGGTGTATCATCCTCACATCATCCTCATAGATTTCATGCGGGCTTCTTGAATTTGTTTGATTTGTCGATGTCAACCTTCATCGAACTGCTTGATGGAGTTTGTTGTGATCTTGGTGTGCTCGTCGTTGTAGCTAGAGCTACGACTTATATCAATGTACTTTGCACTAAAACATGCCAAGCCGTTCTAGGATTGTTCGGGGCTACGATGTTTTGGGTTGCATGTGATATTTGAACCACTTCGTCGACCATATAATCATGTTCGACCATTGACATAATATTGACATTCTTCTCGACATTTCCATCCCATGCTTCATTCTCGACAAATTGAACATTCCAACCACGGTAATTTTTAGTGGTGAAATTTCACCAATTGGCTTTTTTGGGGTTTTTTCAAAAAATAAATTCGTTATTTGGTCATTTTTAGTGTCTAATATCACCTATATTTACATAAAATGTGCATAAAATATGTTTTTTTAATCATAATACTCGCCAAAATTTACACATTTCAGTGTTAATTTTATGTTTCATATTTATTATACACCTACCTATCTATAAACATGTTTTTTCAATCCAAAACAATCTCCTAGAATACTATACTTAAGTATAATATTAGAATCCTTAAAAAACACCCTGATCCCAACTGATAATTACTTTTCTTATGACAAGATCATACAATTTATATGATTTTGTATTTTCAGAATAATCGACAAAAATATATTTCTATCCCTTATTGTCTAATTTCCTTCTTAGTCATCTAGAACATGAGCATATGCTACAACCAAAGACTTTCAAATGAGAAACACTATGTTTCATACCTATCCAGGCTTCTTAAGGGACTTTGTTCTTCATGCTCTTTGTCGGACATCGGTTCATGATGTATGCAATAGTTGTCACTCCTCAACCCAATATTCATTTGACAAATACTTGGTTGCCATCATACTGTGCGCCATTTCCATTATGGTTCCATTCTGTAACGTTCATTCAGGGGACACAGTTTTTTTTTAAATCAGTTTTCTTTATAAAAATAACACATAATTAACAATTGCATTTTTTTTCCTATCAAGTTAACTTGACACAAATATAATGAAAAGATGCATCGTACTATCACAACCACCACTAAAATTAATGCATAGATATCCTACATTAATCTTTACATAACTCTTCTTGTATTCAATCCTATAAAACATCCATGTAGTCCATACCATTTGGCCATAAAAAAACCACTCAATACATTGTCACTCCACTTTACTTATAAATTTATGTAATGCATTATGTTAGTCTTGTTATCACCATAAATCTTTTCATAAATAATCTTGAACGTCTAAGTTTTACATTGTTAGTGTTTACATGTACACCGTGGTCTCCTTTAAACAAGATATAATTATGTTCTTAATGGATTCATTAATTAGCATATATATATATATATATATATATATATATATATATATATCTTCCTTAACCTTCAATCAGTTGGGACCCATTCCTATCTGGGGTTTTTAAAAACCATAAATTAATATTTAGCCTAATTTATAAACATTTCTTCAACGAGATCTAAAACCCATAACATTTTTAATTATTAACCCAATATCCCCCTTGATTCATTTTAATTTTAAATTTAACGTAATTATACCAGGTATAAATCATCGTGCTTTCTCTATCTATGGTTGTTGATGATCTCAAACCCAACTGCAGTCCTCGGTACATAGAATTTGGTGATTCCTTGGCGCTGAATAACTACTAGTGAGCAGAACAGATCTGCGTGGCATCCTGGCTGTTTCGTTGGTAGGGACAGAATTTTCAATTAGAGCTACCGGCAGTGGTCTATTTAACAAGATTTAATTCATCACGCCCAACAAACTACTACTAGTCTCCACATAGATCGGCTTTTGGTGGATTCTTCTAAGTGCGAAATGCTCTCTCTAGCCGTTCACTCATAATGCATGAGACGGTTCGACCTCAAGACGCGCTCAACATGCTTCCATTGTGGTAGAGCTAGCGATAACTCTCGTTTCCAAACCATCACATTCACAACCTGCCTTTAGTGTATTGCATGCTCACTGATAGAACACCGGGACCTCTAGGTTAAAGTAAAATGAACAACAATATTGCAAGGTCTATTAGTTTAGTGATCGATTATCTACTAGTTTCGAGTGCCATAGGGAAGGTCATTTCCGTTATTAGGGAATCACAGATATGAATCCTCTTCCCATGAACGTTAAGACATAACAACGCCAACCCCCTTTTATATTTTTGTTTTATAACCAAATCTCTGTAGATCGCTCACTAGAACCACTTTACTTTCACATCCAAAACTTTGTTGAAGGCCAGATCTATGAATGCATTTCCTTCGCTACAAGAATTCTGGGATTGGGCTCACTAATGAGATAGTCCCTCTTCTTAGTCACGAATATGCTACATCAACCACTAACAAATCAAAATACTGAAAGACAACTATCATGCATGTAACGTGGAATTGGCTATGAGAAGGTTCATGGGCTTACGGCTTTGTATTTCAATAGCGTAGTTCATATCTGCAATATATATGTACCCAAGGCTCATAATACCATCAATTCGTGGATCGATTATAAGGACACCACCAGATGATTAATAATCTGTATCGCATTTTAAGCTAGAGTTATATAACCAACTTCGATTTGTAAGGTATGCATAATATCCATCGCTATAAGTATAGCTATAATAAAAATTACAACAGATTCTCCAACGACATGAATTCAGAGGCATTCTAACTTTAATAACAATTCGTATTAAAAGGTTACCTACACATCAAAAACAACATCGTTTCAGAAGCATTTCGGACGGATCCAATCGTCCACCTATAAAAGGTATCAATTTTAAATAGATCTAGACATATAAGCAACATATTTAGAAAGAAAAAGAAAAAGCATTGGTCAATGAGCATTTTACGATTGTAAAACCTGTAACATGTACTCAAATAAAAACAAAGGATCTCAAAGATTTAAGAAGCATTGTTTTCCACTTGGATCGAAAGAGGTTCCTGGAGGTTTTTTTTTAAACAAGAACACCCAGTTTAAAACTTATTAAAATTGACAAGACTCCAGTGTGTATGCTCTGCACTTGGCTGCGGTTCGTCCAATCAGTCAAGCTATATTAAAAGCACTTGAGTGACTAGTATAATTAGGACTCACTCTCGCAAATTAACAAACCAATAGGTGAAAATCCAACACTTAGATCGAACCATCACAGTGGAAAAATACCCAAAAGAAGCGGGAACTTCTAAAAAGCGACCTCGGGGCACCGATCTCTGTCACACCTTAATGGGTGTGTTATGAACAATAGCCCCAGAGACTCCATTTTAGCCCACATATTCCTTGCGGGTAGCCGTGAAGGTTTAGTTTTGGACATACTCCAAGTACTCTCGAGTATATCTGGAGTCCACCCCTTCGCCTAACTTTAATCAACTCATATTTCACATTAAGTTAAAACATACCAAGAGGCAATTACAAAACATTCACTCCAAGCACATGCAAGTACATTGATTTTCTTTTGACTGCATTTTAAGGCATTGGTTATTTTCTTGCTCTCTATATATTGTGTCTCAGCATTGTGCTTTTGTGCACTCATTTTGTATCTTTTCATCTATGGTTTTTTATGGTTAAATTTCAAACTCCTAAGTAATTCATTCATTTTAACATCAACATACTAAGTAATTAGCCTTAGTAACTTAATAGGGTCTACCCCCCTTGGATTCATTAGGAGTTGAGCCTAAACGGAGGAGTTAAGAACAAGGTGACAGCCTTGACTCGAGACTTTCCCCCAAGGACACACCGAGTGGCTTGAAGATTTCTGCCATGTGACCCAGGTGTGTGAAAAGGTAGCAACAGAATGTAAGCACTGGAGAAAAAACAATCACATATGAAAGAAAAGCACAGACTGTAACGTAGATGGCACGAGAATCTCTGATAATCCACACGCATTCAACTTTGTTATTTCAAAAATTATATGTCCTCAAAAATCATTGATCCAACATACGGGTTCCAACCCTCAATACATCAAGTAAATGCAAATATATACATAAATGATTTCTTCCCAAGAAGATTTAATAACTGAATAATCTGTTTAATCAAAGTCTTTGTAACCATATCCCTAACAACTAAGAATAAACTACATGCTTTGATCCTGATAACAGATCATTTAATTAAAATCGACTTGGTGACAGCAAGGCCCGAATAAATAGCTCCATAGCATGCAACACCTATTTTTTAAGGATGAAGAATATACTTTGTCTTCCCGAATCTCTCCACAGTCCTCCATTGTTCTACACTTGGCATGTCATACTCGGTCATTTCTCTAATAGACACCTCCAGATCCACATAAGCCTCATAAGATACAGCGGGCAATCCTCCTCTAACGATCAGAAATTTTTGCAATATTTCGAAGTCTTCTGTCAACTTGTCCACAATGATTTTCCCAGACAGTCCTTTTACCAAGTCATCAAACTTGGAATGGTCCATACAGTTTTGTACTTGTAGGCTCTGATAATGTTCCTGAGAAAAAAGTCTTCCTTCTTTATCCCAGAAAGAGGGAAGGCCATCTTCAAACAATTCTCTAAAGGCATGCCTGAAATCATTAATCTACGAAGACATCTCATTCGCCTTATCTTGTACTACTTTCACAAGCTACTGTTTGTTAATGAATTTTTTCGACCATACTACAATAGCCACTCTGTCTTTAATCCCTATATCCTGCAATTTTTTATAAGTTAATGAATTCAAGAAATTTAGTGCATTTTGAGCTGTATTTAGGGGCTTCCTCTCCATGGTCTCATTTGCTAATTTTAATCTCTGATTGGCTAAATTAATTAATGCAATCTGGTCATCAATGAAATTTAGATAATGTCTGAACTTAGTAACCTCTATAGACAATGTATCCCAGATTATATGCTTGGCTCCTTGGAGAGGGCCCTTTCTTGTATTCCTTTCTTTTAATTCATTAAACTTCTTCTGCAACTGAATTTTGTCATGTGATATTTTATTCTTTTTTTCAACCATTTTACTCAGTTCATATTTCATCCTCTCATTTTCTTCTTTTAATTCATTGATTTCTACATCTTTCAAGCTTACTTATGACATTGGTACTAACAAATCATCAGCAGAAAAATCACTTAAAGGCTTTTCAATATTTACAATGGACAAATCTGCATCAGTAGGGGTTTGGTTCATTAATTCTTCCATAATTTCTTTCTCGTCATTCTGATCTTTCTTTAACTATGAAATTTATGTCATTAACTCAGTTCTCTCTGTTTCCCATTTATTCTTTTCCTCTTGCAACTTCACCGTTTTGCCTTTATATTCCATCATTTCTTGATGAATTTTATATTTCTCTTCTTGCAATGCCAACAACTCTGAGGACTGAGTATGTTCAGAACTTGGAATTTTCAACTTCTTTTTTAATACCTGAATGGTATTATCTTTTTCCTCCAAAATTCTCCTGGTAGCTTGTGTGTTTCCTGGTTCATCTCCCGAGCTTATAACATCTGCCTGCAGCTTCTTTATTTGGATTGAATTCGTTTTATTCTCAATTTTTTCGTGTTTCAACTGGACCTCCAACTTATCCACTAGAACTTGCAATTTGTTAATTTTTATCATGGATCATAATTGACCTTCTATTCTTTTTGAAAATCTATATTCTCTAATAATTTTTTTACAATCACCAAGGCACTTTTGTTTTTAAAGATGAATGGACCAACTTTAAGGAGAAATTTGATATTAGAGGACTCCTTGAAAGCTCCAAAATGCTCCTCCTCTGCATATAATCTTTGTCTCATGAATTCAAATGCAAAAATTCTAGAGGTAAGAAAAATAGGTAGCCTATATGGCTCTCTGGTGAAACCATACACTCTTAAAACAGTAAAGTCTTTCTATAAAAACCAATCTCCAATCCTATCTTCTGGGGACGATTGCATCATAACCTTCATTTCTTCAAGTACTCTGGGAAATACCTCATCAAATAGCAACTTGTACATCTTTGACATAATATAATTCACGAACTTGAACATATTGATTTGCTTCGGAAGATCCGAAGAGAACATAGTAGACAAGAATTGTAATTCTGTTATGTTTGAACATAACAACATGTTCAACAGATATGATTGGTTTTTGAAAAATCTGACCTTTGGGAACTCAACTAACTGGATATGAATGACCTCTACTAAATACTCATCCAAACTGAAGTAATGGAATGGATGGGACTCAGACTCAAGACTGACTGAACTCATTTTCAATAAAATACCTAAGACAACCTCATTGACATGAATGTCATTATCTAGACCTAAAATTTGGCAGACCAAAGATACAACCAATTAGACCTCTTCTTTGAAAATGTGAATATTGTATGGCAAAAAGAGACCCTCTAATGACTGACCTTCATTAAGAATACTGGACAAAAATTCACATCGGATTTCAGTTTTACAACCTTTGTATACTTTGGCTAAAATAGAATCATTCACAGACTCACCACTATCAGGGAAACTATCAGGTAAATTAAGGAATCCATGAATAGTTTTTGCATCAATCCTACATAATATCTTGGACGTGGAATGACTCATAATGACTCTCTCAAAAGGTGAGTAACTACTTGCACACCATTCAGCAAATTCAAGAAATGGTAAAGTCTGTTCAATGGCGAAGTAATACAGAAAGGACTTGCAGACATTCAAAATGTTGTTTCCCTGTAAACTATACTACCACAATCTTTCTTTAATAATTGATACATTTCCAACCGACAAAAATGGGTCATACACACTTTTGTCTCTATCAACCATGAATTCCTCTCTTTCATCCAAGACCCAGTTAAGAACTTCTAAACCCTTCTCTTTCTCCATAATAGAAAAACAGTGATAATTCTCTAAATAGAGCTCAAGTATTCAAAGCTTACCTGTGACTGTAACTGTATGTACGTGAGGTTGACTGCGAAAGGATGGCGGGTTGTTTTCTTCACTTGTCCCAGCATGCAAAATAAAAAATGATTTTTAAAAATAAGTCAACCTCACCTTTATATAAAGGTCTATTTCGGAGGTTCCATTTAGCGGTTTTCCTTTAACCACTTTCCTCCGCGGAATGTACTGTGAACCGCCACGTGTATCGTGGTTTTTATTCCACTACCGCCTTTCCACTTCAACTACCATGAAACTTTATCTTCCGGAGCTGCTGACAACCGTTGATGAATATTGGCTTTTTCTTTAAGCCGTTAGATTAAAAATGCATGTACACATTCTGTTGGGCCTTTTTATTTTTAACAATGTGCATCTTTATAGAGCAGACTCCTTATCAGTCGTAGATTTTACCAGCTTGGTCCCACAACTGTCAATCTTCATGCTCTATTAATTACATCCACTTCTCCTTATCTCCCGTGCATCTCCATAGAGTGGATCTATTATAAACCATTGATATTCACCTCTTTTGTTCTACACCATCAGATTATGAAACAATTTTATCCTCTATGTGTCATTTTATGATATATTCACATTATTACTCTTAACCAAAGTTCATGTAACCTTTATTTTTTCTCCACCATGTTCCTTTCAATACTCTTCAAAATAGAGGTGTTAACAACTGCCTCCATTTGGGGATGATATCCTCCCTGCGACGTATCAAAGAACTCGTAGACCAGGTGCCTGTCGTTAATCTTTATATGATAACTTCCAAAAAAAAATTTACTTTTTTACTGATATATTTTGCTAGAAAGAAATGGTTTACCTCCTGAATATTAGGGCTTTCACTGCGGGCTTCAAAAACATTCGGCTCACCATCTATGCTGCTTTTTAAAATATATATATATTTACAAAATATGATACAAATTTTACCTTCCTTCTTAGGACAGGTAATGCTTCAAAAATCTTCCATTGACAGAGTTACTATCCAAAGAAACCCCATTCTGATATTCCAAAAGAAATGCATTTTTCCCTCTGTGTCCAGCAATAACATAAGGATCTACCCACATGTGATCAAATTTTCCATGTTTATCTTCTTTAGGAGCTTCCCATTTCAAGACCAGGTCATCAATCTGAAACTGTTCTTCCTTCACCCTTCTGTCAAAAGTATTTTTCATTTTTTCCTGATGTGATTGTACTTTGTCATAGGCCTTATTCCTTGGCTCTTCTAGCTCAATGATCTGGTTTATCCTCCTTTGCATGTGGTTTGGTTCTTCTTGTTGCTCTTGAAAATACCTCATAACTGGAACACCTAACGATGCTGGAAAGACAACTTCAGTTCTATACACTAATTAGAAAGGAGACATTCCAATCACTCTTTTAGTACTAATCATGTCGGCCATAAAGCATATTTGAGCTTGGTATGCCATGATCTTTTATTATCTTCCAACAGCTTCTTGATAATCCTTACCAGGATTTTATTTGAAGACTCGGCTAACCCATTTCCTTGTGGATAATAAGCAGTCGAATGATTTAGACTGATATGATATTTGTGACAAAAATTAATCATTTTCTTGGACTTAAAGGCTGCTACATTATTTGTTACTATTCTTCTAGGACACCCAAATCTAGCCAGTATGTTCTCCTCAAGGAAATCCATGATTACGGTCTCAGTTGCTCTCCTTGTAGGAATTTCTTCAATCCATTTTGTAAAATAATCCGTAGTTGTTAAAATCCATTTATGTTGTCCTGAAGAATTGGGATTTATTTCACCAATGAAATCCAGACCCCACTGTTGAAAAGGAGCTTCTATTGTTATTGGATTTAAAGGAAGAGGAAGTACCTTTCTTTTACTGTCAAAAATATGACACTGATGACACATGCTGGTTTCTTTATACACATCCGAAAATAATGTTGGCCAATAGTAACCCGCTCTTAGAATTTTATTTGCAGTCACCTTCCAAGAATGATGCCCTCCACAATCTCCTTTATGGAATTCTTTGACTGTATGTTGAGCTTCATTTTCCAAAAGACAATTGAGTAATACACCTCCGGGATCCTTCCAATAAAGATATTGATTTATAATACAGAACTTGGCAGCTTTCAATTTTATTGATCTTGCTCTTGACTTACTCAATCCTGCTAGTGCTTGTAAATTTCGAAGGACGTGAACAATGTCAGAGTACCATGGAGATGCAACAAAATCAATCATTACTTCCACCTCTGTATCCAACTGATTAGACTGACTGTATAAGAAATTGAGCTGTAAAGACTCACAATTTTAATTTGTCATCATTTTCACCAATCCTTGTCCCTTAACCAGCTTGGTAGGTTTTATCTCTATGTCATACTCCAGTAATGTCACTATCCATTTTGCCCTTCTGCCTTCTGGATCAGGTTGTGTCAAAATCTCTTTTACTGCAGTGGTTGGAACATGAGAAATTACGTGTGAGTGGAGAATATACACTCTGAAATCTTTCAAAGCTTTGACCAAAGCATATGTTTTTTTCTCCATGATATCATATTTTAATTCTCCATCCCTCAACATCTTTCTGAAAAATGATATGGGTTGCTCCATGTTTTCATCATTTCTCTGCAACAAAACTGTTGCAATAGTATGTTCTGAAGCATAAGAAAATACTATGAAATCTTTGGTGAAATCTGGACTTACCAACACCGGAGCCTCTGAAATTGCTTGTTTTATTTCCCTAAACGACCTCCTAGCATCTGTATTCCATTTTATCTCATGACATTTTCTCAACATATTTGTAATATTCATTAATATTTCAACAAAACTAGGCACAAACCTTCTTAAAAAATACACCTGTCCCAAAAATGATTGTATTTCCTTTTTATTCCTAGGTTCTCCTACCTTTAAAATTGTGCTAACCCTTTCAAGATCGATTTTTATTCCATCTTTAGATACTTTATGACCCAACAATTTTCCTTCTTCCAACGCAAAATTTGATTTCTTCAGGTTCAATGATATACCAAAATTCCTGCACTTCATGAAAATTTTTTCTAAACGATGAATATGTTCCCTGTCAGATCTTGAATAAACTATGATGTCATCCATGTAAATTACCACAAACTTTCCAATTTCTCCCGCAAAAGCAATGTCCATATCCCGCTAGAAAGTATCTCCTGCAGTCATTAAACCAAAAGGCATCTTTGCGTACATAAAGGTGCCCCAAGGTGTAGTAAAGGTAGTTTTCTCTTGATCTTCAGGTAGTACTTTAATCTGATTGTAACCAGAAAAACTGTCCATCATCGAAATTCTTTCAGCTCCAACTACCTTTTGCAATATATGATCCATCCTCGGCAAGGGATAATTCTCCTTCATAGAAACTTTATGCAAATTTCAGAAGTCTATACATAGTCTTATTTCTCCATTCTTTTTCCTAACAGGAACTAAATTTGCAACCCATCTTGAAAATCTTAGAGTCACGATGATCTTGGCGTCAAATATTTTTTTAATTTTCTTCTCAATAATTGGTAGCAATTTATGATTTATTCTTCTAAGCTTTTGCCCGAAAGGCTTTTCCCCAGGTTTTATGAGAATAGTATGTTGTATTATAGATGTATCATATTCTTTAAGATCTTCATAGCTCCAAGAAAATACACCTGTATACCTCTTCATTAAATTTACATACTCTTCTTTTTCTTTACAGGAAAATTTTTGGACAATTTTACAATCTTCGGATTTTCTTCGATACCAATATTCCTATCTTCGGATTTTCTTCGATACCAATATTCCTATCTTCAATAGCATTTTCAGTAGGATTCACTTTAGGATTCTTAGCAACATCATTTTGATCAAAAAGTTTTTCTAAAGAAATCAAACCTCTTGGTATAAAATTATTTTTCAATTGAATAGTATATTTTCCTCCTAAGGTTCCTTTTAATTTTTCAGCACGGTCCATTCTTTTCTTCTTCAGGCTCTTCATCATCCTGGAAATTTTCACCATTGTCATTTTCGGCATCAATATGAATATTTACAAATTCTCCCAACAATTCTAAAAACCTTTTTATCTGCATGTCATCTTCAAACACTTGCCAATATTTAGAATTATTGGGAATAGATGGTCTGTTCACAATGCCCACTTGATATTCTTTCTGACTAACAATAGGGGTTTTGAATTTTCCAACAGCTACTGCCAAAGAATCAGCTACTGTATTTTCATATCTGGGAATCACCTTAATCGTATGCTCTGTAAAAAAGTTACCAATCATATCCCATACTTCATTCCTATAAGCCCTCATTCGGGGATGCTTGGTTTGATAACTATCATTCACCTGGTTTATTACCAGCTCTGAATCCCCAAAAACTCTTATCCTCTGTGCTCCCAAATCTTTCAAAGCATGTAACCCAAGTAATAAAGCTTCATATTCAGCTACATTATATGTGTATTCAAATGTTAATTTATATGATAAATCTTTAAAATCCCTGATAGGAGAGATTATATACACACCAGCTCCAGCGCCTACTTTTGCCACAGATCCATCAAAATACATAGTCCACAAACCTTCTCTTTTTTTTTTTGCTTCCAAATCTTTTTGTTCTATCACATCTTCCTTTTTATTTTCTTCAGGCTTCATCTGCAATGTAGATTCCAAGTCACATGGGACAGTATCATTAAAGAAAATGGAAGACTCCAAATCAGTATCAACAGCATATATATGATGAACTTTGTCACGTCCCCATCCCTCAGACCGGGAAAGAGGACGTGACAAACACCAAATACAGCTGGGCAAACAACCCCATGAACATGAACAAAGATCAATGCTGAAAATTAAAAGCTTAAACACAATGCATAACAGGAATGCCAAACATACAAACACACATAGGTGCATAATTCCTTAAAGCATTCAGCGGAAGCAAACATATACATTTCCAGCATTTAACATGTTCATCATTATTCATTATACAATAGATATAAATTGCAGAGACAAAACAACCAAGATTACTTATCTTTTGGATGGAGAATCCCACAACCAGCTACGTCGCTACAACGTTCCACCCAACCATAGGTCATCGTGCTCATCAATCTCTCAGCAACGCTGCCACCCCCGAGCTGGGCATGATTCCTCCAAGGATAAGGGTCAATGCAAGCTTACATGTAGCCAAGGGACACAATCAGCAAACCAATACAGCTGGGTTTACCAGGCCATCAACAGATCAGCCAAGCCAGCACCGTCCAAGGGACAACCACTGCATACCAGCATCCAAACAACCCTTCACAACCCTGTGAAGAAGCAAAGATGACCAGGGATAATCCCAACAAACGATGAGCACAGCTCAAGCCCACAAGGCAACACGGAGTTGTTCTTGGCCCTATCGTGGCCAAAACAACTCAGCTGCGACCCAAACCAGGGTACTTCAGCAGCCACAAACAAACCATGAGTGTTAGCAGCAATCCACAGTCCCAAAACAGGGAAATTCGGCCAACAGGTTGGAATCAACAACCCACAGCACACACAATTCCTCCAGGTAACGGCTGGGCAACTTACATAGTCCCAAACAAAGGAGAAACCAACTCCCAGCGTGGACAGAGGGAAACTCAACCAACGGATTAGAAATCCACAATGTCCCACAACAAATTTGAGCACCACAGCCAACAAAACGCAGGGAAGACAACAGTCCCAAAATGAAATCAGTGAGCACGGCTCACAGCATGGAAAAAAAACGACTCCAACGGTCTGTGCATGAGGGAACTTGCACCAGACCACAAAACACAGGAAAACATACCCGATTTCGCTCTGTGGAAAACGTGAATGTCCACCGGTAAGCAGCTCCCTTCCTGGCCGCGTGAGAAGGTAAGGCCGCGAGAGAACAACTCGCTAGTCTCTGTGCGAGTGGAAAGAACGCCACAATAGGTCGATTAATCCACGTGAGAGTGAGCAGCAGACGGGATTCCTGCGTGAGGACGAACAGACAGTCCTGAGGCACCAACCGACCATGGGAGAATGGAGTCGCGGGAGAGTGGAGTGAAGGAAGTCGTGGGTGGAGTGGGCGTGTGGGCAAAGGACTGACAGTCCTGCCACCCCACTCCCAAAAAAATCAACTGCCTCAACCACCAGCAGCCATTAACTCCTCAACCAACAACAACAAAATAGTAAAGAGGTTGACAAGGGAAACAAGAAAGGTGGCAAAACAAACAAGGTGGCAACACATGGGTTTTTCCCCCATACCAAGGTTTGACATCCCCCACCCCTTATCCTTTGGAACCATGCCCTTTTCATTCAACGTTGCACTACTATAGCTGGTTGTGGGTTATTTTATTTGATGTGCATGTTTACATGATGCCACATTACAAGGTACCGGATAGCACGACATACCATCGGTAACTATCCCCATTGCCGAAACATTCACAACCAAATCGATGGTGGGGCTTTTTCCTTTAGCTCCTCACCACGATTAATTACATTATATACATCATGCAAACGGGGTCAAAATCAGGGTGTTACAAACTTCAGGTTTATCTTGACTTCTCATTACATAGGGAGTTCTTTTCTCACTATGCAACCTCTTACTCCCATCTTGAACAGTAATAGTAGAATATGACATATCCATTTGTAAACTACCCTTCAACTTTGAAGTCCAAGATCTCGATAACAATACTCCAAACTTTGGTGGAATATCTGCTACTACCATATTCATTACTACTGTTTTAGATGGCAATTTATTCAAAGTTACTACCATATCCTTAATCAAACCAAGACATTTTACCCTCCTGGGATCAAAAGAATACAAATCTTTATATGGTCTTGTCACTTAGAGTCCCAAACTTTCAACTACTCCTTTTGGCATTAAATTATGTGATGCACCTGAATCTAACATAGCATTATGAACCACCATGTCATGCACATTCAAACTCAAATATAAATGAGGAACTTCTTCATTATCTATACTTTCAACTTTCGACCCAAATGAAATAGTAGGATTATCATCAATCAATTCCAAAATGTCAGACTGCAATTCTCCTTGACCTCTGACCATCTTTGTTATGGTATCTCTATACTCATTGTTTCTCAACAACTCATTAAAAGGAACAGAGATTTTCAACTTGGAAAGCTCATTTTGCAAATTAAAACTAGAATTAACTTTTTCTACATCAATTGGTGTTACTTGTTTCATTCCTTTTGTTCTTTGTATCTCATTCTCAACTTCCTTATTTACAACAAATTCTTTTTGTATTTTTTTTCCCTTTTCTGTATTTAATGAACTAGTGGAAGGCTAATTTGGATTTAACCTCCCTTTATTTATAACAACTTCTCTATTTCTCAATCTAATCTTCCTCTATACATCATCCATAGCATGCGAATAACCCCTCTGATATTGTTCTGACTCCCTCTCAAATTCTTCATTTCCATCCTCCTATGCAAACATGTTATGCTCTTCTTCAGTAAGATATATCTCTGAATCTAGTTCCCCAAAAAGATGGATTTCATTTTCGACAGGATCTTCTTCGTAAGCAACATAATTCTCAGGAAATGGTGGTTGAATTTGTTGTTCTTCTTGATTTCTTGGGTTTCTCATGTCTCTCTGCCTATTTTGTGGAGGTATAGGAGGATTTGGTCTTCTAAAATTTGGATTCTTGATTTGATGATCAGCTTGTTCTCTATTGAACGACCTATTATCCACAGTCAGCCTGTCCATCAACTTCTTCGTCTTCAACATCATTTCAAACTTAATATCAGTGGTAGAAGAAGAAGTAGAAGGCATATTTTCTTCTTTTTTCCTCCTATCAATGTCTCTATGTTTCATTTTTCCACTCGCCATCATATTTGCCTCTACTTCTAAAGCATCTGTAAACATTGCGGCAAGAGTTGTTGATTTTCTTTCTCTTAATAAAAATGCAAAGTCATTATCAAAAGCTCCAACATAATGAAGTTTAGCAGCAGCTGCAGAAGGTTTTATATCTTCTGGAATAGAATTATAAACCCTCATAAACCTACTTGAAAATTCATGAACAGATTCAAAACCCCCCTTCTTGAGACTATTATACTGGGACAAGAGCTGCAAAGGACTTTGTTTGTCATTCCATCTTTCTAGGAATGCATTCTGAAAATCTTAGAAATTCAATATAGATCCAGCCGGCAAATCTTTAAACCATTTCTTCACTTCACCTAATAAACTTTGAGCAAATATCCGCATTTTAACATCTGCATAATCGACTTCCTCCAAGTCAACAAAATCTTCAAATTTAGCCACATGTTGTTTTGCGGTTATGTCTCCTTCTCCATCAAACAAGGAAATTATTTGGGAATAATTTTGGGGAAGGTCATGCAATACAACAGGCAAACGCAAAGGATCAAATCTGGCTGCCATTGTTCTAGGTAGATTCAGAGGTACTGAGGAATTTTGAGTGTTTTGAGCAACAAGAGTTTCTTCAACTTTTGCAGACTATTGTAAATCTCTCCAAAGGGAATTCAGTAAATAAATTCTAATCTACGGGGATTAAATTCAACATTTTTAAGATCAGATTCAGACTTATATTTCAACAAACCCTTTCCAATATTTACTTCCCATTCTTGATCAAAAATACTATGAGAATCCCAAGAAGATGATGCACCAAACAGAGAAAATTTTATTTTTTCTTTATCTTTTTACTTAAACAACTTTTCTAGATCTTCCAAACTCTTTAAAATTTCAGTATCAGAATTACCTCATGTATGTCTTCTTGAAGCTAGAATGACTTTTGAAATTTTGAAAACCTTTACAATGGAATTGCCAAGGAAAATATACAACCTTCTCTACTGACAAAAAATTCATGTTTTCCCACAGAAATATTTTCTTCATCTTTAAAACTCTGTCGTTCTTCCCAGGGCAGATTTTCACTTTCGTTCCCCGGCAACGGTGCCAATTTTTTATCACTCAGAATGTACCCAGGTTACAAAAGGTAAATCCCAAAGGTAATAGCTGTTAACACCATTATTTAGCAGGGGAGCAAAGAGACCATGGTGGAAAGAAAATAATGGTCACTTGTCAAAACTTTAGTTAAAATTTTATAGTATGAAAGCATGGTAAAAGGAGAAAAACGATGATTTGTTAGAGGATCTGACGGTGCAGAGTGAAAAGATGAGGATCAATGGTTTGTATTATATCCGCTCCCTAAAAAATGCGAGGAAGATAAGTATATGCGGGCGTTTAACATGATATATGGATCAACGGTCGTCGATCTAGCTCAAACAGATCCACGGTCTGTATAAAATCCGCTTTGTGAACCCGCGCGATTGTTAAAACAACAGAGCCCCAGCGGAATCGAGTACATGTTTCTTGATCTAACGATGGAGAAATAAAGGTAGATCACATCGACGGTTGTGGATGATTCCGAAGCGGAAACATGCACGATGGATACGACCAGGACACCCGGTGGAATGAGGTACGTGGCGCTTGATCCGAGTGTTGAAAATTAAAGGTGAAATAGATCAATGGTCATGAATGGATCCGGAGTGTGAAGGTGCACGACAGATAAAGGTGAAGGGCAGTTGCGGAATATAAACCACTGTCCACGTGGCCGATCGTGGTGGACTCCAAAGGCGAAAGTGGTTTAGTGGAAACCGCCAAAGGAATGCTCTGGAGTGGGGTCCTATAAAAGGGAAGTTGACTTGTCACGTGGTTATTTTATTGGCGCCGGACGGGTGAAAAAGACTTGCGGATTCATCATCCTTCGACTGTCAGTTTCGAACGCACACCACTACAGTTAACAGGTAAGGCTTAAATGCCCATAATTCGTCCGTCTAATTGCCATTTATCAACTGAATTATGGACCAGGGGAAGGAATTGCAAGGGTCTGGTCGTATTGTAGATGACAGGGAAGATTATTTACTCGATAGGGACAGAGGTTTGTGTGACCTGTTTCTGTCTATAGGAAGCGTAACAGTCAGTAAAGAAAGGTTATGGCACTATAATTCACAGGGAAATGATGTCTTGAATGTCTGTAAATCATTTTTATATTATTTCGTGCTCGAGCAAACCCTGCATTTTCCAGAATTTGCGGAATGGTGTGCTGTGAATTATTCCCCTTCTCAGAGAATCATTGTAATCCACTCTACGTCTCGAACTCTCTGTAAAATCAGTGCCAAATTCATCCACAAAAATATCAATTTGCCTGACAGTTACCCTGACCAACGTGAACCTGTGAATGAGTTAATCCTTGCTGAATTGTTCAAGAGTTGTGAAACTGAAGTCCGTTGCCAATTCCTGTCCAATATTTTGAAAGAAGGTCAGTCTTTAGATGGTCTTTTCTTACCTTACCCTGTGCATATTTTTAAAAATGAAGTTCAATTAGTGGTATCTCTGGTCTGTCAAATATTGGGTCTTGATGATGATTGTCACGTGAGTGAAGTCATCCTTGGTTTTTTATTGAAAATAAGTTCCTTAGGTTCTGAATCCCAGTTGGTTCCTGTGTTTAGTCTAGATGAGTCCTTGGCAGAAGCAATTCATCTTCAGCTAAGTGAATTCCCAAAAGTCAGGTTCTTTAGATTTCAGACTTACTTGTTGAACATGCTGCTGTGTTCAAATGTCACTGAACTACAGTTTTTGAGTACTATCTTCTCTTCTGATTTTCCCAAGCAAATCAACATGTTTGCATTTTCCAATTCAATCATGTCATAAATGTATAAAATGTTGTTTAATGAAGAATTGTCCCGTGTGTTGGAGGAAATGAAGTGTTTGATGCAGTCCTCACCCGAGGACCGAGTTGGAGACTGGTTCCTACACAAAGATTCCAGTGTTTTAAGGGTATATGGATTTACCAGGCAGCCTTATAAATTACCCGCTTTCCTAACCCCAAGAATTTTTTCATTAGAATTCATGAGGCATAGGTTGCAGTCTGAGGAAGAGCATTTTGGAGATTTTAAAAAATATTCGAATATTAAATTCCCCCTCAAGGTTGGCTCTTTCATTTTTAAAAATAAAGGTGCCTTAGTGTTTATTGAAAAATTATTGGCAGGCATGGAATTCAAAAAGGAGCCAAGGATAAATTATGATCCTCACCATGTAATCTCCCTAAGGAAATAGGCCAACAAGAACAAACCGTTTGATCACCAGTCTATTGAAGGTTTGGCTGAAACAGCCAATCTGTTGCAGTTTATGGAGACTCCCAGGTCTGACGAAGATACACGTATTGTACCGGTTACAGTATCTCAAATAACAGAGGGCACTAGTATTGTAATTAAAAGAAGTCTTTCTGAGGTCGAGAGCATGGAATTGGATGAAGACGGATCACATAAAAAAGCCAAATTGTTTCAAAGGGGTGGAGTTTCAAGCGAAGAAATTTCTGATGATTTCAAGAAAGTTGCTCTAGTCCCAACAAAAGTTGTACAAATAAATCAGTTTTCATTTAAAAGTGTAGATGGTTCGGAGTCAAGTCCAACTTTCAAGTCAAAAGAGGAGCTCAAGACTAGTTATATGGAGAAAAGAAAACAGTCTCTGGAAGAGACAAGAAATTTACTCCCGCGAGTAAGAAATTTAAACAATCCAAAAACTTCTTTGATCTCTGCTAGAGATGCCGAAAGAAATACCTTCAAGTTGGCCATGGTGAATGACAAAAATATGTCAGAGATGGAAATCTGGTTGGATAAAATTAGTTTACCGGATAAGATACAGCTTCACAAGAAAACGAGTGACATCATCTATTTAGACCTGTTACAAGCTATGGTAAGAATCAATAAATTACAAATTTTGGTAGATAAATAAGAGATTCAATTGAAACATGAAAAAATCGAAAATAAGGCCAATGCCATTCAGATTAAGAAACTACAAGTAGATATTGTCAGTTCAGGCAATGAGAGACATAACACCCATGCATTCAGAAGAATGCTGGAGGAAAAGGACAATGCCCTCCAAGTTTTAAAGAAAAAGTTGAAGATCCTTGGCGCTGAGCATGTTCAATCCTTTGAGTTATTGGCTCTACAGGAAGAGAAAGACAAAATCCATCAAGAGATGATGGAACATAAAGGGAGAGCTGTTGAATTACAAGAAGAAAAAGACAGGTGCGAAACTGAACGGAGTGAGTTGATATCTCAAATCGCCATGCTAAAAAAGGACCAAAATCATGAAAAGGAGATCATGGAGGAATTGATGAGTCAAACTCCTGCTGATGAGGACCTGTCAATTGTAAATATTGAGAAGCCATTAAATGATTTTTCTGTAGATGATTTGTTGGTACCTATGTCCCAGGTAATCCTAAAAGATGAAGAAATAAAAGAGTTAAAGGTAGAAAATGAAAAGATCAAGTCTGAATTGACCAAAGTAAGTGAGAATAAAAATAAAATATTATAAGACAGGAATCAGCTGCAAAAGAAATTCAATGAACTGAAAGAGAAAAACATCGAGAAAGGTCCTCTCCAGGGGGAAAAGCATATCATTTGGGACACCTTATCTGTGGAGATTACGAAATTTAGGCACTATCTGAACTTTATTGATGATCAGAGTATTTTGATCAATTTGTCCCACCAAAGATTAAAGTTAGTAAATGAACATATGGAAAGAAAACCCCTTACCACAGCCCAGAACGCATTGAATTTTTTAAATTCATTGACATATCAGAAATTACATGATATGGGAATAAAGGACAGGATATCAATAGTACTGTGGGCTAAAAAATTTATCCACAAACATCATTTAATGAAGACTATCCAAGACAAAGCCGACGAAATGCTTTCACGAGTTAATAACTTCAAGCAGGTTTTCAAGGAGCTATTCGAGGATGGCTTGCCTTCCTTTTGGGATGAGGAGGGATGGATGTTTTCTCATGTGCACTATCACAGCTTGTTAGTTCAGAGCTGCATGGACCATTCCAAATTTGATGATTTGGAAAAAGGCCTAACAAGAAAATCTATTGTGGACAAATTGACAGAGGATTTCAAAGTTTTACAAAAGTTCCTGATTGTCAGGAAAGGACTTCCCAAGGTGTCATATGAAGCTTACATGGAGCTTGAAGTGTCAATTCGAGAGATGATGGAATGTGACACCCCAAGCGCGGAGCAATGGAAAGCCATGGAAAGGTTCGGGAAGACAAAATACATCGTTCATTCATAAGAACAGATGTCGCATGCTGAAGAGCTGCTGGGATAGGCCTTGTACCAAGTTGATTTAATTTAATGATCAGTTAGGATTGAAGCTGTAATTTATTCCTAGAAGTTAGGGATTTAGTTACAAGACTTTAAATTAAGTCGGTCATTCAGTTATGAATATTCTTGGAAGATGGATCAGTTTATGTATATATTTGCATCTACTTTATTTGATGGGGGTTGGAACCCGTCCTGTTGTTGAATGTTTTTGAAAGACATATTTTTGAGCAAGAAATTGAATGCGAAGAAATTATCAGAGATTCCTGCGCCATTTGTATTACAGTCTGTGCTTCTTTCTTTGTGATTGTCTTTTCCTGTGTTCACTCCATTCTGTTTTCTTTGTATTTGGAACAAAGTGTTGAATGATTGGAATTCATATTTATTATGCTCTGGTCATTGTTTCAAATATTTTATAAACCTTTCTGCTAAAGTCAATATTGAATTCATATCTTGATGCTCTATATTGATGGACTGTGCTCTACTTCTTCTGCTCCAAATGGATTAAATGAATGACTGTGATTAGATGGTTACCTTGCCTTTGATGAGTTTCTACGCATATAATTTTATGTTATTTATTTATATGTGACCCCATTGCCAATGGTTATGCGTATTGTTTTAACCACCTTTATAATCTTTGAGTGTTGACATATATTCCTGGCCTTGTAAAATCTGTATTCGAGAGATCCCTCTTTGGAAAGAAAAACTAGTTTCTTTCTAAAAGTGGTTTTTGCTGTTACCTTGGGATTTACCTTTCACAACCTTGGGTACATTCTGAGTGCTAACAACTGGCGCCGTTGCCGGGGAACGAAGGTGCATATCTACCCTGGGAGAACTACAGTGTTTAAAGAAGATTTCTGTGGGCAATCAGGAATTTTTAACAGTAAAAAGCTTGTACATTTGTCCTGATGACTCCATTGTAAAGCTTCTTCAGAACTCAAGGAGTCATTCTGGCTTCGAGAAGACACACGCGAGGTAACTCTGATACCAAAATCTTGAAAAGTTTTGAAGATCTAGAAAAGTTATTCAAGAGAAAAAATAAAGATAAGTTAAGTTTTCCTTTGTTTGGTGCATCATCATCTCAAGATTCTCATATTAATCCAGAATGGGAAGTTAACGCTGGGAAAATTTTGTTGAGAACCAAATATGAGTATGACCTTAAGAATACTGAATTCAATCCTCGTAGGTTAGAATCTTATTTGTTGGATTCCTTCTGGAGAGATTTGCAACAAACCACTAAAGTTGAAGCATTTACCTCTCAAAATACTCAAAGCTCTTCCGTTTCTGTGAATCCACCTAGACCAATGGCAGCCAGATTTGCTCCCTTGTGTTTGCCTCCTATATTACATGACCTTCCTTAGAACTATTCCCAAAGAATTTCTTTGTTTGATGGAGAAGGTGACGTAACCACAAAACAGCATGTTGCCAAGTTTGAAGATTTCATCGTCTTAGAAGAAGTTGATTATCCGGATGTTAAAATGCGGTTGTTTGCCCAAAGTTTGTCAGGTGAGGCGAAGAAATGGTTTAAATATTTGCCAAATGGGTCTATAATGAATTTTCAGGCTTTCCAAAATGCTTTTCTAGATAGGTGGGATGATAAACAGAATCCTTTGCAGCTCTTATCTCAGTATAACAGTCTCAAAAAGGGAGGTTTTGAATCTGTCCATGAGTTTTCTAGCAGGTTCATGAGGGTTTATAATTCCATTCCGGAGGACATAAAACCTTCTGCGGCCACATCCAAATTACATTATGCTGGAGCTTTTGATAATGACTTTGCGTTTTCATTAAGAGAAAGAAAATCAGCAACTCTCACTGCTATGTTTACAGATGCTCTAGAAGTAGAAGTAAATATGATGGCAAGTGGAAAGATGAAGCATAGAGATATTGATAGAAGAAAAAAGGAAGAAATTTTTCCTTCTGCTTCTTCTTCTACTAATGATGTCAAATTTGAAATGATGTTGAAAACCATGGAAAAGTTGATGGATAGATTAACTATGGATAATAGGGGATTCAATAGAGAACAAGCTGAACCTCAGATCAGGAATCCTAATTTCAGAAGACCGATTCCCCCTGTTCCTCCCCAAAACCGACAATGAGACGTAAGAAATCCAAGAAATCAAGAGGAACAGCAAATTCGTCCACCATTCCCGGAAAATTATGTTGCTGATGAAGATGATCCCGCTGAATATGAGATTCATCTTTTTGGAGAACAAGACTCAGAGATATATCTTACTGAGGAAGAGCATAACATGTTTGGACGGGAAGATGGAAGTGAAGAATTTGAAATGGAGACCGAGCAGTATCAAAGGGGTTATTTACACGCTATGGATGATGTGCAAAGGAAAATTAGACTGAGGAATAGGGATGTCCTCATAAACAAAGGAAAGGCTAGCCCAAATCAGCCTTCCACTAGTTCTTTGAACGTAGAAAAGGGAAAAGAACTACAAAAAGAATCTTTTGTGAATAAAGAAGTTGAAAATGATGTACAAAGAGATAAAGCAATAACGCAGGCAGCTCCGGTTGATGTGGAAAAAAATGGTTCTAGTTTCAATTTACAAAATGAAATTTCAAAGCTAAAAATCTTTGTTCCATTTAATGAGTTATTGAGAAACACTAAGTACAGAAATACTATCACAAAAATGTTCAAAAATCAAGGAGAATGGCAATATGGCATTTTAGAGTTGAACGATGATAACCCTGCTATTTCATTTGGGTCAAAAGTTGAAAATTTAGAAAGTGAAGAAGTCCCTCCTTTCTATTTGAGTTTAAATGTGCATGATAAGGTGGTCCACAATGCTATGCTAGACTCAGGGCATCACATAACTTAATGCCGAAAGGAGTGGTAGAAAGTTTGGGATTAGAAGTAACAAGACCTTATAAAGATTTGTACTCGTTTGACTCTAAAAGGGTGAAATGCCTTGGTTTGATTAAAGATATGGTGGTAACCCTAAATAAATTGCCATCCAAAACTATAGTCATGGATGTGGTCGTGGCAGATATTCCACCTAAGTTCGGGGTGTTGTTGTCAAGATATTGGACTTCCAAGTTGAAAGGTAGTTTACAGATGGATATATCTTATGCTACAATTCCTGTTCGAGATGGAAGCAAAAGGTTATATAGTGAAAAAAGAACTCCTTATGTAGTAAGCAGTCAAGACAAACCTGAAATTCATCACATCTATTTTGTTGATACTGACTTAGGGTCTTCCATTTTCTTTAATGATGCTGCTCCACATGATATAGAAGAGGCATTGCAGAAGAATTCTGAAGAGAATAAGGAAAAGGAAGTGCTAGAGAAGGATGCTTTGGAAGCGAAGCAAAAAAGGGAAGGTCAGTGGATTATGTACTTTGACGGATCTGTTGCAAAAATAGGTGCTGAAGCTGGTGTGTATATAATTTCTCCTATTCAGGATTTCAAAGCTTTATCATATAAATTAACATTTGAGTGCACAAATAATGTGGCAGAATATGAAGCTTTGTTACTGGGATTGCATGCTTTGAAATATTTGGGAGCTCAAAAAATAAGAGTCTTGGGGGACTCAGAGTTGGTGATAAATCAAGTAAATGAAAGCTATCAAACCAGGCATCCTCGGATGAGGGATTATAGGAATGAAGTATGGGATATGTTGGGAAACTTCTTTACAAAGCATGCAATTCAGGTAGTTCCCAGACATGAAAATTTGGTAGCTGATTCTTTAGCTGTGGCCGCTGGAAAATTTGAAACCCCTGTTGCTGGTCAAAGAGAATACCAAGTGGAAATTGTGAATAGACCATATATTCCTGATAACTCTAAATACTGGCAGGTGTTCGAAGATGATATGCAGATCAGAAGGTTCCTAGAGCTCTCAGGAGAATTTGTGAATACTCCTATTGATACCGAAAATGATAATGCTGAGAGTATTCAAGATGAGGAAGAGCTTGAGGAAGAAGGGAATGGTGCTGAGAAGTTAAAGGGAACCTTAGGAGGTAAAGATATTATCCAGTTAAAAAACAATTTCATACCAAGAGGACTAATTCCTTTAGAAAAACTTTTTGATCAGAATGATGTAGCTAAGAATCCCAAAGTAAAGCCCGTTGAGAATGCAGTTGAAGATAAGAATATTGGCACCGAAGAAAATCCTAAGATTGTGAAGTTGTCCAAGAAGTTGCCTGAAAAAGAAAAAGAAGAGTATGTGAAATTAATGAAAAAATATACGGATGTATTTGCGTGGAGTTATGAAGATCTGAAGGAGTATGATACATCTATCATACAACATACTATTCCTATAAAGCCTGGAGAAAAACCTTTCAAACAGAAGCTCAGAAGGATAAATCCTAAGTTGCTCCCTATTATTGAGAAGGAAATTAAAAAGTTATTTGATGCCAAGATCATTGTCACTCCAAGGTTTTGAAAGTGGGTTGCAAACCTTGTTCCTGTTAGAAAGAAGAATGGAGAAATAAGATTGTGTATAGATTTCTAGAACTTGAACAAAGTTTCTATGAAGGACAATTATCCTTTGCCAAAGATGGACCACATATTGAAAAAAGTAGTTGGAGCTGAAATAATTTCAATGTTGGATGGTTTTTCCGGCTATAATCAGATCAAAGTATTGCCTGAAGATCAAGAAAAAACTGCTTTCACTACACCTTGGGGCACCTTTATGTATGCAAAGATGCCTTTTGGCTTGATGAATGCAGGAGCTACTTTCCAATGAGCTATGGACATTGCTTTTGCAGGGGAAATTAGGAATTTTGTAGTGATCTACATGGATGATATCATAGTCTATTCAAAATCTGACGGAGAGCATTTGTGTCATCTGGAGAAAGTTTTCATGAAATGTAGGAAGTTTGGCATATCACTGAATCCAAAGAAGTCCAATTTTGCATTAGAAGAAGGAAAGTTGTTGGGCCATATAATATCAAAAGATGGAATAAAAATTGATCCTGAGAGGGTGAGTGCAATCCTGAAAGTGGGTGAACCAGGGAGTAAAAAAGAGATACATTCATTCTTGGGGCAGGTAAATTTTTTGAGAAGGTTTGTACCAATTTTTGCTGAGATCTTAATGAATATCACAAATATGTTAAAAAAGGGTCACGAGATAAAATGGAATGCTGAAGCTAGAAAGTCTTTTTGGGAAATAAAAAAAGCAATATCAGAGGCTCCTGTGTTGGTGAGCCCAGATTTCACCAAAGACTTCTCAGTATTTTCATATGCCTCAGAATATACTATAGCCGCAGTTTTGTTATAGAAAAATGATGAGAATTTGGAACAGCCCATAGCATTTTTTAGCAAAATGGTGAGGGATGGAGAATTGAAATATGACATTATGGAGAAACAAGATTCTACCTTAGTCAAAGCACTAAAGGATTTTCGAGTATATATTCTGCATTCACATATAATTGCACATGTTCCATCTGTTGTAGTAAAGGGAATCTTGACACAGCCAGATCCAGAAGGTAGAAGAGCAAAATGGATTGCTACATTGTTGGAGTATGATATCGAAATAAAACCCACAAAGTTGATTAAAGGACAAGGATTAGCTAAAATGATGCCTAATTCAAATTATGAAGCTTTGCAGATTAATTTCTTATCTCATCAAGCTAATCAGTTAGATACAGAAGTGAAAATAATGGCTGATTTTGTGGCTTCTCCATGGTATTCTGATATTGTATATGTCCTTCGAAATTTGCAAGCACCGAAGGGGTTGAGTAAGTCAAGAGCCCGATCCATAAAATTAAAAGCTGCCAAATTTTGTATTCTAAATCAATATCTTTATTGGAAAGACCCCGGGGGATTGTTGCTGAATTGTCTTTTGGAAAATGAAGCTCAGCATACAGTCAAAGAATTTCATAAGGGAGATTGTGGGGGGCATCATTCTTGGAAGGTGACGGCAAACAAAATTCTAAGAGCAGGCTATTATTGGCCTACGTTATTTTCAAATGTGTATAAAGAAACTAGTAAGTGTCATCAATGCCAAATTTTTGACGGAAAAAGAAAAGTACTTCCTCTCCCTTTGAATCCCATAACAGTAGAAGCTCCGTTTCAGCAGTGGGGTTTGGATTTTATTGGAGAAATAAATCCCAATTCATCAGGACAACACAAATGGATTTTGACAGCTACAGATTATTTTACAAAATGGATTGAAGCTATCCCCACTAGAAGATCCATGGAGAATGTAATCATGGATTTTCTTGAGGAAAATATATTGGCTCGATTCGGGTGCCCCAGAAGAATAGTAACAGATAATGCAGCCGCGTTTAAATCCAAGAAAATGATTGATTTATGTCACAAGTACCATAGAAGCCTCAATCATTCAACTGCCTATTATCCGCAGGGGAATGGGTTGGCAGAGTCCTCTAATAAAAGCCTAGTGAGGATCATAAGGAATCTATTAGAAGATAACAAAAGGTCCTGGCACACCAACCTCAAGTATGCTCTTTGGGCTGACAGGATTAGTACCAAAAGAGCAGTTGGCATGTCTCTGTTCCAACTGGTGTATGGGACTGAAGTTGTTTTTCCAGCATCGTTAGGTGTCCCAGTCATGAGGTATTTCCAAGATCAGCAAGAAGAACCTAATCATATGCAAAGGAGGATAAATTAGATTATTGAACTGGAGGAGCAAAGGAATAAAGCTTATGACAGGGTGCAATCACATCAGGAAAAAATGAAAAGTACTTTTGACAGGAGAATAAAAAAAGAGCAGTTTCAGATTGATGATTTGGTCCTGAAATGGGATGCTCCAAATGAAGACAAACATGGGAAATTTGACCATATGTGGGTAGGTCCTTACGTTGTTGCTGGTTACATAGGGCAAAACGCATTTCTGCTGGAATATCCGAACGGGGTTCTTCTGGATAGTAATCCCATCAATGGAAGGTACCTGAAACATTACCTGTCCTAAGGAGGAAGGTAAAATTTGTATTATAGCCTGTAAATACTTATTTCTCTTTACAAAGTTAACATGAATGGTAAGCCTAATGTATTTGAAGCCCGCAGTGAAGGCCCTAAGGTACGGGAGGCATGATTTTCCTTTCTCAAAACAAAAAATAATATATCTACAAAAAACAAAAGATGAGTTTTCTGCAAGTTATTGTGAAAAATCAAAAACAGGCACCTGGTCTACGAGTTCTTTGATACCTCGCAGGGAGGATATCATCCCTAGATGGAGCCAGCTGTTAACACCATTATTTAGCAGGGGAGCAAAGAGACCATGGTGGAAAGAAAATAATGGTCACTTGTCAAAACTTTAGTTAAAATTTTATAGTATGAAAGCATGGTAAAAGGCGAAAAACGATGATTTGTCAGAGGATCTGACAGTGCGGAGTGAAAAGATGAGGTTCAATGGTTTGTATTATATCCGCTCCCTAAAAAATGCGAGGAAGATAAGTATATGCGGGCGTTTAACATGATATATGGATTAACAGTCGTCGATCTAGCTCGAACAGATCCACGGTATGTATAAAATCCGCTTTGTGAACCCACGCGATTGTTAAAACAACGGAGCCCCGACGGAATCGAGTACATGTTTCTTGATCTAACGGTGGAGAAATAAAGGTAGATCACATCGATGGTTGTGGATGATTCCGGAGCAGAAACTTGCACGATGGATACGACCAGGACGCCCAGCGGAATGAGGTACGTGGCGCTTGATCCGAGGGTTGAAAATTATAGGTGAAATAGATCAATGTGTTATCCAACTTTTTGTACCATAAGTTGGGTTACCTGAGGAGCCGCCAGTTGACAGACTTGTTCAAAGTCTGATTCCAGTGTATCAGTTGATCTGTCTGCTTGTCTAGCCAATATTGGCTAGTCACTTTTTTATTTTGAATAATTTTGACCATGGCCCCGCGGGGTTTGTAATAAAATGTGCTAGTAGGATATTTTTGAGTGGTTCAGTCTCCTAAGACGTAGAATCGCAAATAGGGTATTCTAGGGAGTTTTTTGCCCCTGACAATTATGCTTTGCCTTCAGCTGAGTATAATTGATGAGGTTTTCTCCCACTTCCTCCAAAGCTGGAATGCCCATGTTGAATTCTGGGCCTTGGGGGGTTATTAGATCCCAACTGAGTGTTATAAGCCTACTAGACATTATTTAGATAGATCATGGTCATGTCCTATGTCATCTGGACACATAAAAAAAATTCGAAAAAATCTTTTTCGAACAGTGAAAAATTATTTTTTAATTTTTATTACTTTTCCTAAGTTTTTTGGGTTAATTTTTCCATAAATTAAATGGAAAAAACCCGTTCGTGATCCGGACTCAGAATTCAGTGATTGAAGGCTCTAACCTTAAGCCAAAAATCATTCTTGATCAGCCAGCCAGTCAGAACCAACTTTCAGATCAGCAATCAGACACGTAATGCCTTTTTACTCAAAAAAGTCAGTTTTGAGTAAAAAATATTTTTTAGTAAAAAAACGATTTTTATTAAAAAAAATGATTATTTTGGAGAAAACTAAAACTCTCCAAATTAAATCAAATTTAATAAAATAAAAGGCTAAATGACATCTCATGGAACATTTATGATGATTGGAGTTATCGTAACTCAGCTTCAGTCATCATTAAGAGAGCAATTAATTTATTATCAGTTATTAGACATGTCATCTCCAACTAAAGATGATATGGAGAGCTCTCATTAGTCCGGTGATTTGATCGAGGTGAAGACTGAAGCTTACACCATCAGTGGGCTTCCCAAACCTAGCTCAAGCTCCTGCCAGACCTAAAGGATGAGCTTACCTACATCCAGACTCACACATGTGGCCTCATCCTTGGCTTGTTTTCAGTGCACAGGTTTGGAGTGGGGGTGCCTTGCCTGGGTGGAGGCCTCCCCTCACTCCCAGTTCTCTAGTTTAGGTCTAGGCTCTTTGTTAGGTGGCTAAGCTGGTTAGGGTTGGTTTTTTGGTTTTAGGGTTTTAGCATTCTCTCATTTGTTAAAAAGAAGCTCTTTCAACTCTATTATGATGGACTTTTGTAGCAGAGTTACTCTGAGAAATTTTATCAAGCATTTGCTTTAATTTGTTAATAAAGATCAGACTTTGGAGGTCCATGAGCTCTTGGATGTGGTAGTTTTTTGAAATTGGTTGAGGTGATATTGTCTCTAACCCCTATTTTCTTTAATGCTCTTAAATTGTTTATTTGTTAGCTCAAGAGGGCCATTGTTGGCACAATAGAACAATCATTTGTAGTTCAAATTGATTTTTCATGCGAAGTAGATTAGTATTTTGATGGACATGAGTAATCAGTATATACATAATGTTGATCATGATTCAATTTTCTTAGCATACTAGCATGTATTTTGATCTCACGTTTTGTGTTGAGTTGTAGTGTGTTTTCAGGCTTCACAGGTTGAAGAAGGGTGTGAGCTCAGCTGCTTCTATCCCAGGCTTCAAGCAACCTTTTCAGTCTAACACTTTCATTGCAGGACCTACAAATATCTTCTTCTCCAAAATATACAAAAATAAAGCTAGGAGTCTAGCTCTCTCTCTTGGGTTCCATCCGTAATTTCAAATTCTTTTGGTTACCGGTTACTTAGGAAGCCCTAGTTTACTTCTTTCCATCCTTTGGCTTCCCTTTCTTTGCCTTGTTTGGCTCGCCTTTCATCCTTCCTTTTCGCATCCCTCTTTTTCCTCCTTGTGGACAGCCCTCTTTTGATTGTTCACTGCCCTTCTTTTTACTGTTTTACAGCCCTCTTTTTCCTCCTTGTGGACAGCCCTCTTTTGACTGTTCGCTGCCCTCTTTTTTACTGTTTTATAGCCCTCTTTTTTCTCCTTGTGGACAGCCCTCTTTTGACTATTCGCTGCCCTCTTTTTTTACTGTTTTATAGCCCTCTTTTTCCTCCTTGTGGACAGCCCTCTTTTGACTGTTCGCTGCCATTTTTTTTCATTTTTTATGACAGCCATTTGTTTTCTCTTTCGCTGTCCCATTTTCTTAAATTTTTGTCTTCCTTTAGCTTCATAGTTGGCTGCCCCTTTTTTCCCCTTCTTTGGTTTTGAACCTCCTTTCGTTTTCTTGCCTTCTTTCCCTCATCTTCCTTTGTTTCAACCCTCTTTTTGCTTTGCTCTTTCTCTCTCTTTCAAACTTCCTCTTCCCTTTTTTTTTTGAAAAGTATTGTGAAAAGTTAAAAGTAAAAGTAAAAGTACTCTCCTTTTTTTTACACAAGTCCTAATATTAAGTAGAGTGATTTTGCTTTCAGTTGAAAAGTCCTTTCAAGGATTAAAATCCTTAAGGCACTTTGTATAAAGTTTAATAAAAAAAATATTGTGTTTGAGTGGGGTTTTTAAATCCCCACTCTCATCCTCCCCCATTTGGGGAGGCTTGTGTTGTGTGTATGCTTAGATTAGTGCTTGTTTTCATCATTGATTATATCTCATGCTTAGATCACTAATTATTGATTCATCACTTCTAGATCATTAATTAAGTTGATTACTCTGTTTTAAATTGTCTACCATTCTAAGTAAATCAACTGTGCAAATCTCTTGAATCACACCATAAGGTAGATCAAGAGTGCTCTCTATTGGACAGTTGTCTTTTCATTGTTTAATAAGTTAATCAATTAATCTTGAAAGTCTCTTGAACTTGCCGTGATCCAAGTCAAGAGCACTCTCTATCGGAGAGCATTCCCACTGCATATTCTTGCATCAAGCATATAGATTAACTAAGTCTCTTGAACCACTATCATAAGACGAGGTCAAGAGCGCTCTCTGTCGGAGAGTTTTAATTAATTAACTTAATAAAATTTGCAACTCACATCCATTTAATTAATTAACCCCCTTCCCCCTTTGCCGGAGTATGCTCCGATCGATCTTCGATCGGAATACCCAGAAGCGACATTGGATCTTTAAACCCCACAAGAGGAACTTAACTAAAACTTTTCCCCATAACCAACGCATCAGCGTTGTTCGATAAATACCGAGGCATGTGGGCAAATTGCAAGTGTGGGCGTCGGGCTACCTAATCTGGGCACTGGTATTTAAGTTATTGAACACTTACCTTTGACCCCAGACAGGTCCTTCATGTCTTCGAATGGAGCCACTGAAGGTATTACCGGTTAGGACATCCAGCCACCATAAGTGAAAATCACAAACAAAAAACTCTTAAAACTTACCAAGAGCACTTGCAAAACCTAACATTCACTGGCATCTTTTTGGGATTCACATGTTTACACTCAAAGCATATATGATGAGTTGACTCCATAGGCACTGGTCCCATCTTTTAGCATTGTTGATAATCTGGTCCATTTGTCCATCGAATGTTTGATTATAAATCATATATGTGAATGCTTTATCTATTTCGTGAAGCTCTCAAATATTTGTCTATATTTCAATTCCGGTGATAGCAACGTGGATTGCTTTGTCTTGTGTTAAATTCATCACATTAAACACTTCAAATCATAATAACTCCTAAACAACACCCATCCGCATCCGCAACTAATCAAAACACTTTAACAACTTAAGAGCCATAGAAACTCTTTTGTAGGGACTACCCCCCTTGGCTTAGTTAGAAGTTAGCCTAAACAGAGGAGCTAGGAGTAGGTGACATTACCTAGATCTGTGCTTGCCCCCAAGGTCACACCTCTCCCACTTTCTCAAGTGAGGAGACAGCTTTCGGAAGATTTCTACTACTGGTGTGCAATCGGCGGACAACATCTTTTGGCGCCGTTGCCGGGGACAAATCTTTTTGTTTCTGGATGACCTTTGTTTCTTTTAGTTTTTTACCTTTTTATCCTTTTTGGTAGATTTTTAGTCCAATCACTCTCTGAATTTAGACTTAAGTCCACCTGGCGACTCCACTGTCAGTTAACACCTCAAGGTATTCTACTAGAAGAAACTCTATAGGTTTGGTTGATTTCATCCCTGACCCCGAAAAGGTCTTAAGGAGGAGATTAAACAAACTATCTTCTCGCAGGATCCTTGCAGAACTTGGATCTGAGTCTGTTTCAGACATCCACACTTTATTTCCTGAAAACACTAATACCACTGTTTCTGACATAATGGGTGAGTATTTTACTCAGCTTGACTTTTCTCAGATAGCAGGTCAACCCCACCGTCTTCCAGGCAAAGCTGTCGAGAAGCTCTCGATGTATACAGGCACTGATGGCATTACCTCCGCCATGCACCTTAGGAACTTTTCTAGGTGTATCAATGCTTATATAAATGATCCGGTCAGCCAACATGATGACGTGTATATGAAGTTATTTGCTCTATCTCTGGATGGAAAGGCAGGTGACTGGTATAGAAATTTACCAGACAATTCCTTTAATAGTCTAGCAGCTTTCAAAACTTCTTTCACCAACAAGTTCGGTGAAAAGAAAGAACCTCGGCATCAACTTGCGTCCTTGACCAACATAAAGAAGAAAGACATAGAAACAATGGACGAGTTCAATACTAGGTTCACGGAATTGTCAAATTCCATCCCTACTGAGTATGCCCCAACTAAACCAACCATCCTTCTCTATTACATTGAGTCACTTAGTGGAAAAATGCAGTACCAGATCAGAGACAAGGAGCCTGCTAACTTGCTCCAGGCTCAAGAGATGGCAATCAAGATTGATCTGAACATGCAGTCATCTGGTGAATCTAACCTCCACGGTTATTCAAGTTCTTCAAATCCATTGAAAATCTGTAAACCAAAAGACAAGGATCATTTATCAGCTATGAAGGATGCCTATGAAAAACAAATGATGGAGATGAAGAAAAATATGGAGGAGGCAGAGCAGAAACACTTAGCACAGTTAAAAGAAATTCAAAATAGGGTGATCACAATGGAAAGAACTCAAACTCACTCCACTCCTAGAACCTTTCCTACCAAGCCAACTTGGCAAAGAAAGCCTCCCAACCATGAGCAGAGGCCTCCTCATCAGCTGGAGGTCACTAACATGGTTGAGCAGTATAAGCCATTTTGCAGGGCATGTGAAGACCTTCATGAAGAATCTTCTTGTTATTATGCATGCTATGTTCAGGAGCATGGTTTTCCAGAGGGTTGTGCTCCTAAAGCATCCTCAAGCGAGCCTAAGTACATAAACTGTGTAGATGACATGCATGATATTTCCAGAGAAAGTTGGAGAGAGATAAAACAATATTCAAGAGAGCCTGAATACATTAACACAGTTGGACAACTCCATTCTTTCACCATAGAAACCCAGGATCAAGTTGAATATTATAGTCAGCAATTGGATGATCTCACTAAAAACTTTAGCACTAATCCTACTAATGAGCATAATGATGATAGTTTGGAAGGTTTACTACATTGTGACCGTTTTTCTAAAGAAGATGATTATGATCATGAGGAGGGATATAGAATCGGATGTGATACAAGTGACAAAGAATCCCTTTCTTCTAAGATGGATGACAACTATGAGACTTCAATTGAAAATCCAATTTTAAAGGTTTCACGTGATGAGAGTCCTCCATGCTCTCCACAAGATGACAAATATTTGGAAATTTGGGTCCCATGTGATATCTTTGAAACCCAGCTTTTTGAAGAAGATTGTTTTGAGCAGAATGAGGAGTGTAGCCAGGGACTTGATACCAGTGATGAGGCATCTCTCATATTCGACATAGATGGCGATGATGATTATTGGAGTTTTATTGAAAATCCAACTTATGATATTTTTGAAAATATTTTTGAGAATCTCATCTATGATATGTCTAGTAAGGGGAGTTGTTATTCTGAGACTTATAAAAGTTGTAAGGAAGAACAGTTAGTGTTTTCATATGATCAGTCAGAATTGTATCTAAGTATCGGTAATAAGGATTTGAAAAAGCAGCATGGTAAAGAGTCAGATGGGATACAACTAGTTGAAGTTTTTTCTCAACCGTCGTCTTCACATATAGATGTTCCTTATGTTTTGGAGCACCTTGGGGCTTATACAACGAGTTATTATTTGATAAGCCTTGATGATCAACATGATGGAGTAGTCGACCTGCCGCATTATCCCGATTTGTATATCAGCGCTATCCAGTCATGGATAGAAGCAGCCTGCGTGAGCATCTGCCAGTTTGGAAAGAAGTTTGACGACATTATTCATGCCCATGATTCTCCATCTAGCGTGAGTGAGGTCATCCTTGGTTTTTTATTGAAAATAAGTTCCTTAGGTTCTAAATCCCAGTTGGTTCCTGTGTTTAGTCTAGATGAGTACTTGGCAGAGGCAATTCATCTTCAGCTAAGTGAATTCCCAAAAGCCAGGTTCTTTAGATTTCAGACTTACTTGTTGAACATGTTGTTGTGTTCAAATGTCACTGAAATATAGTTTTTGAGTACTATCTTCTCTTCTGATTTGCCCAAGCAAATCAACATGTTTGAATTTGCCAATTCAATCATGTCAGAAATGTATAAAATGTTGTTCAATGAAGAATTGCCCCATGTGTTGGAGGAAATGAAGTGTTTGATGCAGTCCTCACCCGATGACCGAGTTGGAGACTGGTTCCTGCACAAATATTCCACTGTTTCAAGGGTATATGGATTTATCAAGCAGCCTTATAAATTACCCACTTTCCTAACCCCGAGAATTTTTGCATTAGAATTCATGAGGCAGAGGTTGCAGTCTGAGGAAGAGCATTTTGGAGCTTTTAAAAAATCTTCAAATATTAAATTCCCCCTCAAGGTTGGCTCTTTCATTTTTAAAAATAAAGGTGCCTTAGTGTTTATTGAAAAATTATTGGCAGGCATGGAATTCAAAAAGGAGCCAAGGATAAATTATGATCCTCACCATGTAATCTCCCTAAGGAAACAGGCCAACAAGAACAAACCGTTTGATCACCATTCTATTGAAGGTTTGGCCGAAATAGCCAATCTGTTGCAGTTTATGGAGACTCCCAGGTCTGAAGAAGATACACGTATTGTACCGGTTACAGTATCCCAAATAATAGAGGGCACTAGTATTGTAATTAAAATAAGTCTTTCTGAGGTCGACAGCATGGAATTGGATGAAGACGGATCACATAAAAAAGTCAAATTGTTTCAAGGGGCTGGAGTTTCAAGTGAAGAAATTTCTGATGATTTCAAGAAAGTTGCTCTAGTCCCAACAAAAGCTGTACAAATAAATCAGTTTTCATTTAAAAGTGTAGATGGTTCAGAGTCAAGTCCAACTTTCAAGTCAAAAGAGGAGCTCAAGGCTAGTTATATGGAGAAAATAAAACAGTCTCTGGAAGAGACAAGAAATTTGCTGCCGCGAGTAAGAAATTTAAACATTCCAAAAACTTCTTTGATCTCTGCCAGATATGCCGAAAGAAATACCTTCAAGTTGTCCATGGTGAACGACAAAAAGATGTCAGAGATGGAAATCCGGTTGGGTAAAATCAGTGTACCGGATAAGATACAGCTTCACAAACAAACGAGTGACATCATCTATTCAGACCTGTACAAGCTATGGTAAGAATCAATAAATTACAAATTTTGGTAGATAAATTAGAGATTCAATTGAAACATGAAAAAATCGAAAATAAGGCCAATGCCATTCAGATTAAGAAACTACAAGAAGATATTGTCAGTTCAGGCAATGAGAGAGATAACACCCAGGCAGTCAGAAGAATGCTGGAGGAAAAGGACAATGCCATCCAAATTTTAAAGAAAAAGTTGAAGATCCTTGGCGCTGAGCATGTTCAATCCTCCGAGTTATTGTCTCTGCAAGAAGAGAAAGACAAAATCCATCAAGAGATGATGGAACATAAAGGGAGAGCTGTTGAACTACAAGAAGAAAAAGATAGGTGGGAAACTGAACGGAGTGAGTTGATATCTCAAATCGCCATGCTAAAAAAGGACCAAAATGATGAAAAGGAGATCATGGAGGAATTGATGAGTCAGAATCCTACTGATGAGGACCTGTCAATTGTAAATATTGAGAATCCATTAAATGATTTTTCTGCAGATGATTTGTTGGTACCTATGTCCCAGGTAAGCCTAAAAGATGAAGAAATAATAGAGTTAAAGGTAGAAAATGAAAAGATCAAGTCTGAATTGGCCAAAGTAAGTGAGAATAAAAATAAAATATTACAAGACAGGAATCAGCTGCAAAAGAAATTCAATGAACTGAAAGAGAAAAACATCGGGAAAGGTCCTTTCCAGGGGGCAAAGCATATCATTTGGGTCACCTTATCTGTAGATATTATGAAATTTAGGCACTATCTGAACTTTATTGATGATCAGAGTATTTTGATCAATTTGGCCCACCAAAGATTAAAGTTAGTGAATGAACATATGGAAAGAAAACCCCTTACCACAGCCCAGAATGCATTGAATTTTTTAAATTCATTGACATATCAGAAATTACATTATATGGGAATAAAGGACAGGATATCAATAGTACTGTGGGCTAAAAAATTTATCCACAAACATCATTTAATGAAGACTGTCCAAGACAGAGCCGACGAAATGCTTTCATGAGTTAATAACTTCAAGCAGGTTTTTAAGGAGCTATTCGAGGATGGATTGCCTTCCTTTTGGGACGAGGAGGGACGGATGTTTTCTCAGGAGCACTATCACAACTTGTTAGTTCAGAGCCACATGGACCATTCCAAATTTGATGATTTGAAAAATGGCCTAACAGGAAAAGCTATTGCGGACAAATTGACAGAGGATTTCGAAGTTTTACAAAAGTTCTTGATTGTCAGGAAAGGACTGCCCAAGGTGTCATATGAAGCTTACATGGAGCTTGAAGTGTCAATTCGAGAGATGATGGAATGTGACACCCCAAGTGCGGAGCAATGGAAAGTCGTGGAAAGGTTCGGGAAGACAAAATACATCGTTCATTCATAAAAACAGTTGTCACATGCTGAAGAGCTACTGGGATAGGCCTTGTACCAAGTTGATTTAATTTAATGATTAGTTAGGATTGAAGCTGTAATTTATTCCTAGAAGTTAGGGATTTAGTTACAAGACTTTAAATTAAGCCGATCATTCAGTTATGAATCTTCTTGGAAGATGGATCAGTTTATGTATATATTTGCATCTATTTTATTTGATGGGGGTTGGAACCCATCCTGTTGTTGAATGTTTTTGAAAGAGACATATTTTTGACCAAGAAATTGAATGCGAAGAAATTATCAGAGATTCCTGCGCCATTTGTATTACAGTCTGTGCTTCTTTCTTTGTGATTGTCTTTTCCTGTGTTCACTCCATTCTGTTTTCTTCGTATTTGGAACAAAGTGTTGAATGATTGGAATTCATATTTATTATGCTCTGGTCATTGTTTCAAATATTTTATAAACCTTTCTTCTAAATTCAATATTGAATTCATATCTTGATGCTCTATATTGATGGACTATGCTCTACTTCTTCTGCTCCAAATGGATTAAATGAATGACTGTGATTAGATGGTTACCTTGCCTTTGATGAGTTTCTGCGCATATAATTTTATGTTATTTATTTATATGTGACCCCATGCCCAATGGTTATGCATATTGTTTCAACCACCTTTATAATCTTTGAGTGTTGACATATATTCCTGGCCTTGTAAAATCTGTATTTGAGAGATCCCTCTCTGGAAAGAAAAGCCAGTTTCTTTCTAAAAGTGGTTTTTGCTGTTACCTTGGGATTTACCTTTCACAACCTTGGGTACATTTTGAGTGCTAACAACAGCAAAAACCACTTCAGAAAGAAACTGGCTTTCCTTTCCAAAGAGGAATCTCTCAAATATAAATTTAACAAGGCCAGATATAAGAATCAACACTTAAACATTATGTAGATGGTTGAAACAATACACATAAACATTGGGAAATGGAGTCAAAATATATAAAGATAGCACAAAGGTCTCATATATGAGATTTCATCAAAGGCAAGATAACCATTTAGTTACAGTCATTCATTGATTTCAGGTGGGTAAGGAAGAAGTATGAACAATCCATCAATATAGAGCATCATAAGATGAATTCTATATTAACTTTAGTAGAAACATTTATGAAATATCTGAAATAATAGTCAGAGCACAACAAGTATGAATTTTGAACTATTCAACACTACGCTTCAGATATGAGGAAAACAAAATGGAATGTAAGCACTGGAGACAAACAATCACATAGGAAACAAAAGCACAGACTGTAACGTAGATGGCACAGGAATATTTGATAATCCACACACATTCAACTTTGTTATTTCAAAAATTATATGTCCTCAAAAAACATTGATCCAACATACTGGTTCCAACCCTCAATACATCAAGTAAATGTAAATATATACATCAATGATTTCTTCCCAAGAAGATTTAATAACTAAATAATCTGTTTAATCAAAGTCTTTGTAACCATATCCCTAACAACTAGGAATAAACTACATGCTTTGATCCTGATAACAGATCATTTAATTAAAATCGACTTGGTGACAACAAGGCCTGAATAAACAGCTCCATAGTGCGCAACACCTGTCTTTTAAAGATGAAGAATATACTTTGTCTTCCTGAATCTCTCCACGGTCCTCCATTGTTCTTCACTTGGTGTGTCATACTCGGTCATTTATTTGATAGACACCTCCAGATCCACATAAGCCTCATATGATACAACGGGCAGTCCTCCTCTAACAATCAAAAATTTTTGCAATATTTCGAAGTCTTCTATCAACTTGTCCACGATGATTTTTCTAGTCAGTCCTTTTACTAATTCATCAAACTTGGAATGGTCCATACGGTTTTCTACTAGCAGGATATGATAATGTTCTTGAGAAAAAAGTCTTCCTTCTTCATCTCAGAAAGAGGGAAGGCCATCTTCAAACAATTCTCTAAAGGCATGCCTGAAATCATTAATCTGCGAAGACATCTCACTCGCCTTATCTTGTACTACTTTCATAATCTGATGTTTGTTAATGAATTTTTTTTACCATAGTACAATAACCACTCTGTATTTAATCCCTATATCTTGCAATTTTTGATAAGTTAATCAATTCAAGAAATTCATTGCATTTTGAGTTGTATTTAGCAGCTTCCTCTCCATGGTCTTAGATGCTAATTTTAATCTCCGATTGGCTAAATTAACCAATGCACTCTGGTCATCAATGAAATTTAGATAATGTCTAAACTTAGTAACCTCTATAGACAATGTATCCCAGATTATATACTTGGCTCCTTGTAGAGGCCCCTTTCCTGTATTCCTTTCTTTTAATTCATTAAACTTCTTCTGCAACTGACTTTTGTCATGTAATATTTTATTCTTGTTTTCAACCATTTTAGTCAATTCAGATTTGATCCTCTCATTTTATTCTTTTAATTCCTTGATTTATACATATTTCAAGCTTACTTGTGACATTGGTACTAACAAATCATCAGCAGAAAAATCACTTAAAGGATTTTCAATATTTACAATGGACAAATCTGCATCAGTAGGGGTCTGGCTCATTAATTCTTCCATAATTTATTTCTTGTCATTCTGATCTTTCTTTAACTGTGAAATTTGTGTCATTAACTCAGTTCTCTCTGTTTCCCGTTTATTCTTTTCCTCTTGCAGCTTCACCATTTTGCCTTTATATTCCATCATTTCTTGATGAATTTTATCTTTCTCTTCTTGCAATGCCAACAACTCTGAGGACTAAGCATGTTCAGAACTTGGAATTTTCAACTTCTTTTTTAATACCTGAATGGTATTATCTTTTTCCTCCAAAACTCTCTTGGTGGCTTCTGTGTTTCCTGGTTCATTTCCCGAGCTTATAACATCTGCCTGTAGCTTCTTTATTTGGATTGAATTCTCTTTATTCTTAATTTTTTCGTGTTTCAACTAGACCTCCAACTTATCCACTAGAACTTGCAATTTGTTAGTTTTCATCATGGCATGTAACAAATCTGAATAAATTATATCCCCTATCTATTTACGAAGCTGTATCTTGTCAGGTACACTGATTTTATCCAATCTTACCTCCATCTCAGCCACTTTTTTGTCACTTACTATAGCTCATTTTAAGGTGTTCCTCTCTACATCTCGAGTGGAAATCAATGACGCCTTTTGGTTGCCTAGACTTCTTACTCATGGAAGTAGATTTGTAGTCTCTTCCAAGGACTGCATCTGCTTTTCAACATAACTTGTCATGAACTCTACTTTGGATTTAAAAACTGAACTAGACTCTGCATTATTTTCACTTTCAAAAGAAAACTGGTTCATTTGCACTGACTTTTTAGGAATCAAAACTACTTTCTTCAACTCCTTTGAAACTATTTCACTTGAAACTTGATCATCTCGAGAAAATGTTTTGGTCTTTTTACACGAACTATTTTCATCTATCTCCATATTCTCTACTTCAGAAAAACTTCTTTTAATTAAAACATTAGAATTTTTTGGCAATTGAGACGCTATAATCAACCCACTGTTTTTACCTTCTTTGCTTCCTGGATTGTCCACAAAATGAGACAAATTGGATATTTCCCCTAATCCCTCAACAACTTGATGTTCAAATGGTTTGTTCTTATTTGCTTGTTTCCCTTGAGAAATTATATGATACGAATCATAATTGACCTTCTGTTCTTTTTGAAAATCCATATTCTCCAATAATTTTTCCACAATCACCAACGCACTTTTGTTTTTAAAGATAAATGGACCAACTTTAAGGGGAAATTTTATATTAGAGGACTTTTTGAAAGCTCCAAAATGTTCCTCCTCTGCATATAATCTTTGTCTCATGAATTCAAGTGCAAAGATTCTAGGGGTAAAAAAAACCTAAGACAACCTCATTGACATGAATGTCATTATCTAGACCTAAAATTTGGTAGACCAAAGATACAACCAATTGAACCTCTTCTTTGAAAATTTGAATATTCTATGGCAAAAAGAGACCCTCTAATGACTGACCTTCATTAAGAATACTGGACAAAAATTCACATCGAATTTCAGTTTTACAACCTTTGTATACTTCGGCTAAAATAGACTCATTCACAGACTCACCACTGTCATGGAAACTATCAGGCAAATTAAGGAATCCACGAATATTTTTTGCATCAATCCTACATGATATCTTGGATGTGGAATGACTCATAATGACTCTCTTAGAAGGTGAGTAACTACTTGCACACCATTCAGCAAATTCAGGAAACAGTAAAGTCTGTTCAATGGCGAAGTAATACAGAAAGGACTTGCAGACATTCAAAATGTTGTTTTCCTATAAACTATACTGCCACAATATTTCTTTAGTAATTGATACATTTCCAATCGACAGAAATGAGTCATACACACTTCTGTCTCTATCAACCATGAATTCCTCTCTTTCATCCAAGACCCGGTTAAGAACTTCTAACCCCTTCTCTTTCTCCATAACAGAAAAACTGCGATAATTCTCTAAACAGAGCTCAAGTATTCAAAGCTTACCTGTGACTGTAACTGTATGTACATGAGGTTGAATACGAAAGGATGGCGGGCTGTCTCCTTCACTCGTCCTAGCATGCAAAATAAAAAATGATTTTTAAAAATAAGTCAACCTCACCTTTATATAAAGGTCTATTCCAGAGGTTTCATTTAGCAGTTTTCCTTTAACCACTTTCCTCCTCGGAATGTACTATGAACCGCCACGTGTATCGTGGTTTTTATTCCGCTACCACCTTTCCACTTGAAATACCGTGCAACTTTATCTTTCGGAGCTGCTGACAACCGTTGATGAATATTCGCCTTTTATTTAAGCCGTTAGATTAAAACTGCATGTACACATTCCACTGGGCCTTTTTATTTTTAACAACATGCATATTTATAGAGCGGACTCCTTATCATCCGTATATTTTACCGGCTTGGTCCCACAACCGTCAATCTTCATGCTCTGTTAATTACATCCATTTCTCTTTATCTCCCGTGCATCTCCATAGAGAGGATCTGTTCTAAACCATTGATTTTCACCTCTTTTGTTCTACACCATCAGATTATGAGACAATTTTATGCTCTATGCACCATTTTATTATATATTCACATTATTACTCTTAACCAAAGTTCATGTAACCTTTATTTTTTCTCCACCATGTTTCTTTCAATACTCTTCAAAATAGAGGTGTTAACAAAGGGTATTCTTCTTCCCATGGGACCCGAGCTCGACTGAGATAACAATATGTGCTAGCAACTGAAATACAATGCCAAACTGCTACTAGGAAGCTCCCAACCTCTCTTACATTGTAATCAACCACACTCTTTCGCAGTCTCCTCTGAGTCACAAAATCGATTCGTGCTCCAACTATGGTAGACCGAAAGAGAAAAAGAAGATTTCTTAATAACAATACATCCATACATTCTTTTTAGTTTTATTGATTCTTTACTTAAGTATTTTATTTATTTGTTTTTATTTACTTCACCAATATATTGTTATCTTAGGTTATTGTTACTTAGGTTTTTATTTTGTACTTTTACTCCTCAGTTTAGTTTAGTTATTTATTTTTATTTATTCATTTAGTATTACTATTATAATGATTATTTATTTATACATTATTATTATTCTATTTATTTTATTTATGTTTGGTTTATTTATTATTTTATCATTTTATTATTGTTATTGTTATTATTTATTATTTCCATTTTAGTTCAATTGGGTGTTTATTACCGTCGCATTCTCGTCATGACCATAATTATCGAGGTGTTGTGCTCCCAGCATGCCCTTCCTATAATTATCTCAGGCAGGGAGTTGGTTGTGATGACTGAGCCTATGTTACCTCAATTTTCCTACCCTGTGAAGAGTAAGGTGGCTTCTGGGGAATAAGGTCGAATCTCTATTGTTCACCCCCTAGTATAGTCTTCATCAATGGCCACCTCATGCCCTACACTCACGAAACGCGCATCTGATGAGATAGATTTTTCCTCACTCTATTCAAATATCATCATGTCGCGCAGTTTCTATCCTTACACATATAATTTCTCATCCCCGTCACTTGCTGTGGGTCGATTGGAAATCAACTCCCATCACTTGTACATATAACTGTAATGTCCTCGACTTTCCGATCGATGAAGAGGAAGCTACCTACATACTATAAATTCGGGCAACTAGTCCCATGAACATACACATAAAAATTGAAATGCTTTGAACTAAAATATGCATACATTATTACCATACAACGGAAACAAAACCATACGTTCAAGCATTCAACATGTTCATTGTAATTCGTTATCAAATTTAACTGCAGGGATTTAAACACAAGAATACTTATCTTATGAAGAAGAACACCCCGCAACCAGCTATGTCTCTGCAACGTTCCACCCAACCATAGGCCAGTGTGCTCCTTAATCCCTCAACAACACTTCCACCCTAGAACTGGGCATGATTCCCACAAGGAATAAGGAAACTAAGCAGGCTCACACATAGCTAAAGATATGTCAAAAATCAATCAAGCCAACATGGTTGGGTTTATCATACCAAGAGTATGCAACAACACATAACCAAGCCAACAAGTTGTGTTTATCAACTTATCAGGAGATGGAAGCACTGTCTGCTAAGCTAGTGGGCTCACTAAAGAGCTAAGGATTCTTACACCAAAACTAGCTTGAATCCTAGGACATCCACACACACCCAACGCAAGGAATCATTCTCTTCTCTATTGCACAGTCCCTCAGGACATGACTTCTCTTCTATTCCTATTCAGGGGGTGTAGATACACTTTTCCTCAATTTTGACCTTAACTAGTTTTGATGTCTAGACCTCCAAATTGACCCAAATGCTTCCATATTTTCTCTGAAGGTACATGACTAATAATATAGCTTAAATATCATACTCATGTATGTTTTTTGACCTCCCAATTACTTCTACAAACTTTTTTAATGTTATGTTCAAAGTATAAGTCTTTACTAGCAAATTGGGGCTCCAATTCCCCCTAGGTAATTATCGGAAATGGCTTCACAAATGATCCCAAAGTCACTTGAATTTATGAATAGAGGCTGGGTATGTGTAAGGGACATTTTCAAAGTCTCATATGCATCATGGTTTAGTTTATACAGACTATTATGACTCTTTCCAAAACAACTCCCAAGTCACAATTTTGACCCTTGGGGAAAATGCACCAAATCTTCTCCCAATGCAATAAAAATGAGTAAAATGGCTTCCAATGCTTAAGTACTGAACATGAGACTTGAAATAAACATTAATTAAATTCCATCCATCATACATTTATCAGAGATACATTCCTCCATTCTAAATAATAAGCATTACCATGGCATATATCAAAATGGAGTGGAAATAGTCATTGTTTGCTCATTAAAAGTCATTTTGACATACAAATCTTGGGAATTTCGACTTGAAACTTTTTGAGAATGAATAAAAAATCATATTTAACTTATTACAATCATAAATGGACAATTAAAGTCTCTAATTCAAAATCATCAGCATTACAATGGTTCACAACAAGATAGTGGGGAAATGACACTATTTCTTCATTGTTCAACATTCTTACATGAATTATTTTGGGTATTTCGACCTGAGAGTCTTTAAAAAATGAAATAAATATAATATACATCATAACATAATATAATTGGCATTATAATATTCCCCAAAGAGATCAATATCTCACCCAAAGCGCAATCCCTCCATTGGCATGAATATGGTGTAAAAACTGAAAATAGTTGACAGATAGTGCAACAATAGAAGAATCCACATGATTTCCTATAGATTACACCTGGAAATAATACTCCATTAAATATCCATGAAATACCTGAGTGGCCTTTCCAAACACCAACTAGGATGAGAATCTTTCACCCTCGAAATTGGCTTAAGCAAGAAAACTAGTCATCCACTAGCTCTCACAATTCATAAATGAGAAAAAGATTATTCTCATGGCTGATCCCTATATTTTAAAAAAATTATTAGACTTATAAGGTTCCAAATACATCCATAAACCAAATCCAAGTCGAATTGGTGTGGCTACTCATGCTATTCCATGTGGCCTCTCTCTTCACCTTCCCTCTTCTCCCAAATTTGAGTAGGAGCCTTTTGGCCTTCTCCAACTCCCAAATTCGACCTCTAAGATGTTATATTCAGTATTGACATGTCATTATGTCTATATTTCATCCTTCATATATGACTTTTGTCATAACTGTCATAGAATCTCCATCATTGGTGTCATAGATGTCATAAATGTAAGGGGAATCTAGCCAAGTGTCCATGAAACTCCCATTTGGCTCTTCCTCTCCCATGTAAGTTACAATTCATCCCAAATTTTACCTATGAAGTATATGGGAAAGTATATTAGCCTTATAATCCATCCAAAAACATTAGGCTTCCCATATATTTGAATTTGCAAGATAAATATACCATTTGACATAGGAATTCTAGCTAGTGTGGGCCCCATAGTCTCCATGTGTCTTCATGCTCCATTGCCGCTTCCATTTTCTCTTGTATTTATTTAATAAGATACATTATTAAATATTTATCCCCTTCTAATGTCTAAACATCATTTATTGTCCCCCTTATTCCAAATATCAAAGCTTCCACCCCCAACCTAGGAAACTAATGATTTTCCTCCTTGGCAATTATTTGACTTTTAGCATCCCTTTGACAACTCTCATGAATATGGAAAATGTGATTTGGCCATTGTGACCCAATTCAAAATTTGGGACATTACAAATCCTCCCTTCCCAATATTTCATGTCCTCAAGCAATTTCAAACATGGTTGTTGAAGAACCTATTTCTGTATGATTCTTTGAAGTTGCCACTAAGCTTCCCACTTGAGTCTTTGAGATTTCATGAATATTTTAAAGAGTAACCACCATGCTTGCTGCTGCACTACTCTGATTAACATCACATTATTAAATGGGGAATCCATCTACCATACTGCTTGTTTCCCAAAGAATTTGAAATCAATGGGACTAAAAACTATCCTAGGGTCCCATTGCTTGCATTGCACTCCAACAATTAAGAGTGCTCTCCAACCCATACCATTTGGAAAGAGAATTCCTGGATCCCATTTTATTGTATGCATTCTTCCAAACATCATGAGTGCATAATATATATCATCAAAGTATATAACAACAACATAATAATGTACAACAAGGAGGTACCTCAGCAAGAAATAATGAAAGTGCTTATACCTCCCAGTGAGTAGACTACAATTTGCCAAGTGCATACATGCTTCAAGTGACCAATCAAATCTGATCCAATGGCATAGGTGAGGATCCCATGTCCTATAATTCTGTTCCCAAAGAATTTAATATGCAACAAAATAATAATCATCCATTTATTTCTTTCATCCAAGAAGTGAATGAAGAACCTCCACCAAAATATGAACCAAATAAGGAGCAAATAAAACACGAAGACTTCAAGTGTCTCAAAGAAGTCTCATCAATACACCCATCAATATGTATATCATCATGAAATAACAAAGGATTTTTCTGCCAATAATAATGTTCCTCAATCATATCCCTCTTCACCCAAGTGTTGGATGAAGTTCCTCCAACATCAAATGAACCAAGTGTTGAGCAAGAAAAACCATGAGCCTTCAAGTGACTCAAATGAACATCATAGGTGCACCCATGTAGATGTGTATAATCATAATTTAAACAAGGATTCTGCTGCAAATTAAATAATATGGTTCTCTAATAATTCCATCATAAAAAGGAGAAATATAGTTTCCATGCTCTTCATGTGGCACCATCAAAAACAAAAGGATTTCACCCATACTTCATTAGGATGACTGCTGCAAAATTTAGAAGTGTAGGATGTAGGAGAAAGAACCAACTCACCCAAATGATCAGTAAGTGAAAAATTGTCATAATGTGAAGTATCCATAGGCGTAGTATTATTCACCTCCCTAGAAAATGAAAAAAATTCCTCATGGGTTGGTTCCAAGGTGGTGGAATTATGCACTTCTTCAAAAATTGTGTAACCATTTTCAAGAGGCAACTCAAGTTCTTCTTCCACCATTACTAGTGATTGGATCTCATCACTATAATCCTCAAGAACATGAAAAACCTATAATTTTTCATGTTTCTCATGATCCATCATGTCATAATAATCCTCCAAGCAATATACCTTATGAAAATCTGAAACATTGGAGGAAAAACAAGTGTCTTGCAACTTTTCAAGAAGTTGCTCATTTTGAATTGTGAGCTTATCAATAACTTCATTATTATTCAATTAGGATTCATGTAATCATTCAATAAGCTCCATGACATTTTTTCTATCAAGAATCAAAGACATGAAATTACCTTTGATGTTGCACATTGCTCTTTGGATCTTCTCCATGTCTTCAAGGAAGGATGGATCCTCCAAGGAAGTAGTTCTCCAACAAGAATTTGATACCAATGCTTGAGTGTCATGGAGTATTCTAAGGGCCTCTTAGATATTATTTTCATTCATATTTAAGGACCCTTCAATAAAATTAGGCTCTTGCAAATGAACCTCCTCATCTTCTTCCTTCTTTCTTGGACCAACTTCATGAAGCTCAAGTGGTGATGGGGAAGTTGATCTTGTTTCTTCTTCAACTACTACAAGGTATTCATTTTCATGTTTAATGGAATTTTGTCTTGCAGCAACATTTTGACATATGATCTATATGTCACGAACATAGATTTTTGAGCACCCATCAGTTGGTACTCCTTCATAGTTCAAGCATCCATCAGTAGATGCTCTTTGTTTCATTTCCAAGGTAGCATGTGTCTCAAAATTATCTTCAGTATTTTCAATAAAAAATTATTCATACTCATGTGATGTCTCTTCATATTTTTTAGAGTCACTTGGGATTGAATTTAGATCATCTTCATGTACTACTTCTTCTACTACAACTATTTCAGAACTAGGTGGGTCATGGGTCTCCTCCTTTTGCTCCTTCAAGCAAACTGATGCATTTTTCCCCTTGGTTTTCTTAAAGTCAATATATTTTTCCCAACTTTGGATAGCCAAAAATTGAAATCATTTCATAATATTCTTGGTCATGTCTTAAAATATATGTTCCATGCTTTTTATTATCTCCTCACCATCATATGAGGTTCTCTTTTCCTGCCTAGTCATAGTTTCCAAATAATTGTCTTCTTCTCCTACTTTTTTTTCTCTTCAACAAAAGCACTTTTGGTTTCAATATATAATTGTGGTCCCTGAATTATTTTAATCATAAATATCAAACCACATAAGGTTCCAAGTTCATGCTCTTATACCACTGTAATGTCCCTTTTTTGGATTTTTACTAAATGACCAATTATTTCACTTTTTCCCCAATTTTGACCTTAACTAGTTTTGATGTCTAGACCTCCAAATTGACCCAAATGCTTCAAAATTTTCTCTAAAGGTACATGAATGATAATATAAATTAAATATAATTCTCATGTATGTTTTCTGACCTCCCAATTACTTCTTCAAACTTGTTTAATGTTCTGCTCAAAGTAGGAGTCTTTACTAGCAAATTGGGGCTCCAATTCCCCCATGGGTAATTGCCGGAAATGGCTTCACAAATGATCCCAAAGTCACTTGAATTTCTGAAAAAAGGTTGGGTATGTGTAAGGGACATTTTAAAATTCTCATATGCATCATGTTTCAGTTTATATAGGCTGTTATGACTCTCTCCAAAACAACTCCCAAGTCACAATTTTGACCCTTGGGGAAAATGCACCAAATCTTCTCCCAATGCAATAAAAATGAGTAAAATGGATTCCAATGCTTAAGTACTGAAAATGAGACTTGAAATAAAAATTAATTAAATTCCATCCATAATACATTTATCAAAGATACATTCCTCCATTAGAAATAATAATCATTACCATGGCATATATCAAAATGGAGTGGAAATGGTAATCGTTTGCTCATTAAAAGTCATTTTGAAATACAAATATTGGTAATTTTGACTTGAAAATTTATAATAATTAATAACATATCATATTTAACTGATTAAAATAAAAAATGGACAATTAAAGGCTCTCTCAATTCGAAATCATCAGCATTACAATTGTTCACAACAAGATAGTGGGGAAATGACACTATTTCTTCATTGTTCAACATTCTTATATAAATTATTTTGGGTATTTAGACCTAAGAGTATTATAAACATGAAATATAGATAATATAAATCATAACACAATATAATTGGCATTATAATATTCCCCAAAGAGATCAATAGCTCACCCAAAGCGCAATCCCTCCATTGGCATGAATATGGTGTGAAAACTGGAAATAGTTGAGAGATAGTGCTGAAATAGAAGAATACACATGATTTCCTATAGATTACACCTACAAATAATACTCCATTAAATATCCATGAAATACTTGAGTGTAATTTCCAAACACGAACTAGGATGGGAATCTTTCACCCTCGAAATTGGCTTAAGCAGGAAAACTAGTCATCCACTAGCTCTCACAATTCACAAATGAGAAAAAGCTTCTTCTTGTGGTTGATACATGTATTTTATAAAAATTATTAGCCTTATAAGGTTCCAAATACATCCATAAACCAAATCCAAGTCAAATTTGTGTGGCTACTCATGCTATGCCATGTGGCCTCTCTCTTCACCTTCCCTCTTCTCCCAAATTTGAGTAGGAGCCTCTTGGCCTTCTCCAACTCTCAAATTCGACCTATAAGATGCTCTATTAAATATTGACATGTAATTATGTTAGTATTTCAGTATTCATATCTGAATTGTATCATAACTTTCATACAATCTCCATCATTGGTGTCATAGATGTCTTACATGTAAGGGGAATCTAGCCAAGTGTCCATGAAACTCCCATTTGGCTCTTCCTCTCCCATGCCAAGTTACAATTCATCCCAAATTTGATCTATGAAGTATATGGACAAGTATATTAGCCTCATAATCCATTCAAAAACATTAGGCTTCCCATATATTCAAATTTCCAAGAGAAATGGACCATTTAACATAGGAATTCTAGCTAGTGTGGGCCCCATAGTTTCCATGTGTCTTCATGCTCCAATGCCGCTTCCATTTTCTCTTGTATTTATTTAATAAGATAAATTATTAAATATTTATCCCCTTCTAATGTCTAAACATCATTTATTATCCCCCTTATTCCAAATATCAAATCTTCCACCCCCAACCTAGGAAACTAGTGATTTTCCTCCTTGGCAATTATTTGACTTTTAGCATCCCTTTGACAACTCTCATGAATATGGAAAATGTGATTTGGCCATTTTGACCCAATTTAAAATTTGGGACATTACAAGAGTCAACCCTCTAGCTCTATCTATGAGGCTCCTGCAAAACATTAGGTTTGTAAAGCAAACTCCTTTCCACTCCTACACAGTCCAAAGACGAATTGCATACACAGCAATGTACACCATTTTTGGATAGAGGAGAACAGTTCAGCCACAGAATTAATTTGCAAGGAGGTTAAGAACAACCCACTAATAGAAAACCGTATCCCAAGGACGTTTTGACCCTAACTTGGCCAAAAATGAATTCATCAACAACACTCAATAGGATGTGGTCTCTCCTCAAAATCGTTGGGAAACACAAAAACGATTTTCAGCTTGGTAAACATTGGGGAAACGCAACAAAAATCATTGGGGAAGAACCCAACCATAACAACATCACAAAAACAAAATTCTCAGACTCTAGAAAATGAAGAACGATTGTCCATGTGAGGAAGAAATATACAGCAAATCCAAAATCGTGGATTTCACACTCAGGAAACTTTCATCCATTTGAGAGAGAGCCCAAAGTGGATTTTTGATGATGGGGGAAATGTCCAGGGCCCAAATTTGTGAAGAAAACATACAGCAACCCAAATCGTGGAGGTCAAAAATAGCTCCCAAGCTTTCCCTGCATGAGAAAATGAAGAATGTGGGTGTATGGGAAAATGGGCATGCATTTTTGTGTGCTTTCTTGATCCAAAAGTCAAAATTGATTTTCCCCAAAAATGGGTTTTCCCCAAATTCAAAATTACTTCCCATACTCTTCCCATCCCAATGCAATAAATATTTCAACCAATTCTTGGTAGAATTTAATGATTGGGTGAATGAGACAAGAAAGGTAGTTGAGGGTTTGATGGATTCTCCCTTTGACATTTGGATTTCCCCCATTGGCCTAAAGGTTTAAATAATTTCCCTCCATATTCCTTAGGAAAATCATGTCGCCATCTCTTTTGATGTTGCATAGACATAGTTGGTTGGGGTTTTTAATTAAATTGCATAATTACATGATGACAAAATTATATTGTGTTGGCTAGCACAAAATATACCTTCGGCAATGATTTTAATTGCCGGAACATAAAACGATTAATCGATGGTGGGGCTTTTGCCTTTAGCTCCACACCGCGATTAATTACAATATATACATCATATACATTTTTAAAGCAAAAGGGGTCAAAACCGGGGTGTTACAATAACACTCAGTGCATTAAACATATCATAATTTAATAATACTTACAAACAAGATCGGGTTTACCTGCCATAGTCGTTGACTTTGCATCAAGATGCCTTCTTTTGGTTCATGTCCCTGCCTTTCATGTCACACTTGACAGATCATCAAAGTACATGCTTCACAATAATTTATTTTTCAATCATTCAACAATATACAACTTAACTCTTGCTTGATAACTTAACATAATTTCTCATTCATTCACAATTAGAATCATTCATATAATCACAATCAAAATTAACCAAATATTAATGCATTCATCATGTAATCCATAAGTCATACCATTTTGTTTAGGTCATATCTCATTAGTAGCTAATTGTTTCATTCCTGTTTGGGTCATCCGAAACTGGATGCCCTCAAATAATATGCCCAAAAAATAGTTTCTAGATATCAAAATAATAAATGTCTCGGTCATTCCTCATAGAATTCCCTCAAAGAATAGTTTGTAATTATCTCAAAAAGTCTTTGTATTATGTCGGAATATATTATATTTCTTGGAAGGTAATAATGTCTTTGTATTATGTCGGAAGTTGTCTACAATCTTATGTAAAAGAATAATACATTTAACCCATAGTTATATGGTGTTGTATTTACTTGTGTAGAGTATTTGTCCATGGTATTGTATTAAGAGATGTTATTTTGGAGAATTATATTATCCCACATGCAATATGTGAGAGTAATTCCTTTGCATCTCTTAGTATATAATAGGGTCAAGTGAGTCTCTACATATCATGGATTCTTGATGTAGTAGTGGTACTATTGTGATACTATTGTACATCATCTATATTCTTTGGGGTATTTTTGCTTTGCTCTCTTGTAAGATTGGAGAAAACATTCTAGAGATAATAGAAGACTACCTTCCTGTGGATGTAACCCATTAGGGTGAACTATGTGTATCAGTGTTCTCTTGTCCTTTTCTTTTCTTATTCTTATCTTTTATGATATATTGTTGGTTGCTTAGATAGGTTAACTAATTTAGCTTAAATCTACTATTCTAACATGATATCAGAGTGGGTTGCTATGATCTAGTACCTTATATAGCTTTCAATCAATAATGATTATCATTTGGGCATTGTCATTTTGTTGTAGATTTGCTTTCTATCTGGTAGCCATTAGACTTCTCTTCAGATCTAGGCATATTTTTACATTTTTTCTTTTTTACCCTAACCCCAACTTGTTGTGCAATATTTTTGCAGATTTTTTTCAAGGGTTTCTTGATGTTTTTTCTATAGATCTACATGATTTCGGGGCTCACCTCAAGGAGATCTTTCTTCCGACTATAAAAATGACAGTTATAAAAAAGGGTCATAACTTGGTCATTTTTTACCAAAATTTTTATTATAACTTGTTTTTGGAATTGGAAACACCATTCGGGATCCACCCACGTGACTAAAACAAAAAACTGGGTATTCCTGAGCTTCCTTTTAGTAATAAAAATAGAAGTTATACAAAAGGGCCGTAATTTGGTCATTTTTTACCGGAATTTTTATTATAACCTGTTTTTGGAATTGAAAAACGCCATCCTGGATACACGTAGGCAATCAAAACAAAAACTAGGTATTTTTGGGCTTCCTTTCGGTAATAAAAACGACAGTTATACAAAAGGGTCGTAACTTGGTCATTTTTTATCAGTTTTTTATTATAACCTATTTTTGGAATTGGAACAACTATTCTGGATCCACCAACGTGACCAGAACAGAAAACTGGACATTTATGGGCTTCCTTTCAGTAATAAAAAACGATAAAAAAGGGTCATAACTTGGTCATTTCTTACCATATGTTTTATTATAACCTGCTTTTGGAATTGAAACCATCATTCTGGATCCACCTACGTGATCAGAATATAAGACTAGGCTTTTCTGGGCATGTTTTTTCAGAGGGTTGTAAGTAAAAGTTTCTCTTTCTTTTACTATTTTTCTAACTCTATTTTTTGCAGATTCAGATCAGTCTAGTAAAGTATTAAGTTTTCTATTATTCATTTTTTGCATTTAGGTTTTGCTTCTAATCATGTTTATCAAGATATTATTTCTTGTTCTTGCTATATATTTGTCTCGCATTTTTATATGGAAATATCGACATCTTTTAAGGACATGGATCTCTAGTATTTTGTAATGATGATAGCTATAAGCCATCTAATGCTTAATATTTTTTAAATATACTTAATAATTAATTTGTTCTTTTCTTTGTTTTTTTTATAAAAACAATTTTATAAGAACAATCTCATATGTGTTATCTAGTGATCATCATTTACTTTATTTATATGTTATTGTTGACCTTTGTGTAAAAACAATTTCATATTTTTATAAGTAATATCTTTTTTATCATTATATGGTCTTGCTAATTAAATTCTTAAGTAAAATCATTTTTTTAATCTATGTGATATCATATTTGTTGGCTTGTCATAAGTTATTTAATTGGGATATAGTTTTTTTTTCATGTATTGCAAAGATTGTATCTAGTTCCTATGTTATTTGTCTCTAACATTCCAATATGGAAGCATTGACATTTCCAGGGCATTTCGTCTCTTGTATATTTACATAGTGTTAACAAGAAATGAACCCATGATTAAGACCATTAGTGACTTGTCATTTCATAATTTTTTATAAGTGATATCATGAGTTGATCATAATTTGTTATATGTTGATCATATTAAACATTTTGATTTATCTATATCTCATGTCATGTTTACTTCGATCAACTTTTACTCAAAATTTATATGGCTTTGAGCAATCTTTAAATCTTGAACTATTTATCATGAGCACTTTGTTCTTGTTGCAATGAGATTTCTATTCTTCTGATTGTAGAGGTTATCTTGTTCCTACTGGTCTCTAACGTTCCTATATGGAAGCATTGACATCTTCAGGGCATTCATCTCTTGCATATTAACATCATACTAATAAGAAATGCACATATGCTTCAGATTAGTTGCTTGATGACTAAATTTTCATATATTTAAGTAAAATATTTGGCTCACTATTTATATGCTGTGGCTGACACTTAATGTGTAAAAGTAACTTCATTTTCCTTAATGAGCAACTTAATCTTTTATTTGATCATATTATGTTGTCATTCCTTTATATGATGTTTGCTAACCTTTGGTATATAAGCATTGTCATTTATGTATGAGCAATTTTGTTTTATGATCTTTATATGCTTTAATCTTGAAAGTTCTTGTGCAGATAAGTTCTTTGTTTAGGCTTTCACCTTATTCTAGAAGTAATGAAGCACCATCTTCTACTGTTAAAGTCATGATGTTCATCTGTATGATATCATTTTCGATGTATAGACCATTGGGGTCTTGTTTCTTCGATGTTTGAGGTCTTCGACAGATATTTATATTGCACCTTGATTGGAAGAATGTCTACTATTTGCATGTGTATTGGCCATCTGGGTTTTTTTGTACATTGTTGTGGTGTTCTTAGACACATGTTATGTTTTATCGGTCGTCAGAAGGTATCTGTACACTGGTGTGGATTTTATATCAGATTTCTTCGGCTATCATGTATGGTTTTGATGATTCTTGTGGTGATATGGGAATATTGCAATTGGATTACATCACATGTTCTCGGCATTTTATTGTTGGGTCTTTCATCGTACAACCTGGTTTCTATGCACTTTCATGATTCAGTGAGAAGCGATTGTTCATCGTCAAATTCCATCAATCGAAGTGTTCTTCTTTTTTAGCTTTGGTTCTTCTGGAATTTGTCACCAAGGGGGAGTAGTAATGAATCCTTCCTTCCTTAGTGTTAGTGTGGGCCCTTCTCCCAACCATTATTAAGGGGGGTGTTGGAATATATTATATTCCTTGGAAGGTAATAATGTCTTTGTATTATGTCGAAATTTGTATACAATCTTATGTAAAATACTAATACATTTAACCCATAGTTATATGGTGTTGTATTTACTTGTGTAGAGTATTTGTCCATGGTATTGTATTAAGAGATGTTATTTTGGAGAATTATATTATTCCACATGCAATATGTAAGAGTAATTCCTCCTCATCTCTTAGTATATAATAGGGTCAAGTGAGTCTCTACATATCTTGGATTCTTGATGTAGTAGTGGTACTATTGTGACACTATTGTACATCATCTATATTCTTTGGGGTATTTGTGCTTTGCTCTCTTGTAAGATTGGAGAAGAGATTCTGGAGATAATAGAAGACTACCTTCCCCTGGATGTAACCCATTAGGGTGAACCACGTATATCGGTGTTCTCTTGTCCTTTTATTTTCATGTTCTTATCATTTATGATATGTTGTTGGTTGCTTAGATAGGTTAACTAGTTTAGCTTCACTCTACTATTCTAACAACATACACCCCCACTTCCAGAAATTCGTCCTAAATTTCAGAATAAGTACGGAAAAATTTTATGCATCTCTGATGCATCCTCCCAGGTTGCAAAGATAGTACCATAACTATCCCACTACACCTTGACCTGATCAACTAGTCGATGTATCAGTTATCGAGTTCGTCGATCCAAAATACAGACAGGTTTAGCCATAAGTGTCCCCTCGTCTAAAATCTATAAATTGCTCTAGTAAATAATGTGAGATGGATCTAACATATAATGACGTAACATAGAAACATGAAAAACATCATGCATCCGTCTCAAAGATGATGGAAATACGAGATGGTAAGAAACCGATCCCAATTTTTCAATAATCTGAAAAGGACCTACAAACCGCAGCGACAACTTGGATCATTTGCCAAATTTGATGAAGCTCTTCTGTGGCCTCACCCTCAAGAAGACTCTATCCCCAACCTGATAGCTTCGATCTATTCTATGCGCATCGGCACAAGTATTTTGTCAATCCCGAGCCTCCTTTAGTCATGCTCAGATGGATTTCATTTGATCCTCAATTTCTTGTATCATCTTAGGACCTATTAAAATTATATCCTCCAACTGAGCCAAACTCAAAAGTGTTCAACATGGTTGGCCATAGAGGAACTCAAATGGTGCCATCTGAGTAGAGCTATGATAGTTATTATTGTAGGAAAATTATACCAATGGTAAGTACTCTTCCCAACGATGTTGTTGATCCATGACGTACATGTAGAGCATGTCTTCTAGGACTTGGTTAACCCTCTCAGTGTGACTATATGTTTCAGGATGGTATGCGGTGCTAAAATTCAGTTGAGTACCTAAATCTCCGTAGAAACTTGTCCAAAATACACCCATGAATATTGATCCCTTGTCAGAGATTATTTTTCAAGGTATGTCGTTCAGTTGCACTACCTCATTTATAAAATCCCGTGCAATGTCAGATGCCTGAAAATTCTTCTTTACTGGAATGAAATGTGCACTTTTAGTTAAAGCATCTACTACAACAAAGATGGAATCATGCCTTCTAGAGTTCATCAACAGCTCTATGATAAAGTCAATATATATGATCTCCCATTTAGACTCAGGGATGGCATGGGGCTGTAACAGTCTTGCTAGGTGGTGATGTTCAACCTTCACAAGCTTACATTCCAGGCATATTGCTACAAAGTCTACTACATCCTTTTTCATACTTTGTGAGAAAAATAACGGTTTTAGATATGCATACATCTTTGTCACCCCTGGATGTTCCATATAAGTCGCTCGATGGGCTTCCGAAAGGATGAACTTTTGGACCTCCACATTTGTTGGAATGTACATGCATCGTTTGTATGTCAATAATCCATCATTATCTAAAGTATATCCCACCACCTTAGGAGCTTCCCCTATTCCCCCCTCTAATTCTTCCCTCACTTCATTATGCCAGCCATCTGCTACCTGTAGCCTTAGGACCTTATCTCATAGATCAGTGGTAAGCAACAATACTGAGAAGATATGAGGTTGTCAACTTAATGCATCAACTACTTTATTCATCATCCCCTTATTGTACGATATGTCAAAATAATATTCGCTCAACATCTTTGACCAATGCCTTTGCCTGGAATTAAGGTCACTCTACGTGAAAATATACTACAAGCCATGGTGATCTCTCTTCAGCTCAAATTTTCTACCGACTTAGTAGTACCTCCAAAGTTTCAAAGCATAGACCCTTGCCACAAGTTCCAGGTCATGTGTTGCATAGTTCCCCTCATGCGGTCGAAGTTTCCTAGAAGCGTAAGTAATTAGCCTACCTTCCTGCACTAATACTCCTCCAATCCCTTCTTTAGATGCATCAATACAAACCAAAACGTCCTGCTCCATGTCCAGTACTTTCAAAATAGGGGCTATGGTAAGCAACTCCTTAATTTTTTTAAATGATTTATTACAGTGCATAGACCAAATAAACTTTCCATTATTATTTTGTAGTTCAGTGATAGGCCCAATAATATTCTAAAATCCTTCTACAAACCTCCGGTAATACTTTGCTAGTCCCATGAAGCTTCTCACTTCATGAACATTTGTTGGTATCGACCATTCTAAGATTGCCTCGATCTTGGATGGATCGACCGCTATGCTATTTACAATGATGACATTCCCTAGATAATGAATATATGACTGGAAGAAGGAACACTTAGACAACTTTGCATACAATTTATGCTCCCATAAACATCTCAGGATCATCATCAAGTGCTCTTCATGTTCCTCGACATTCTTTGAATAAATCAAAATTTTGTCCAAGAATACTTGTACAAACTTGTCCAAATACTTTTGAAATATGCCATTCATCAAGTTCATAAATACACCTCGCGCATTTGATAGACCAAATGGTACGACGACAAGCTCGAAGTAGCCATACTTTGTTTTAAATGTCGTTTTGGGAATGTCTTCTTCTCTTATCCTCAATTGATGGTATCCTGATCTCAAATCTATTTTGGAAAATATTGTTTCCCCTTTCATTTGATCAAATAGATCATCTATCCTAGGAAAAGATACAGGTTCTGGATAGCAGTCTTGTTCAATTTCCGATAGTCAATACAAATACTCTATGATCCATCCTTCTTTTTAACAAATATCACGAGTGCTCGCCACGGTAACACACTAGGCCTGATGAATCCTAGATCTAATAGCTCTTATAGTTGAACTTGCAACTCCCACAACTCAGGTGTGGTCATGCGGTAGGGAGTTATGGTTATTGGTTCATTCCTCGTTTTGATCTCAATGGTGAACTCTACTTCCCGCTTTGGTAGTAATCCATGAAGTTCCTCTAGGAATACGTTGGTGAACTGCGACAAGATTGGGTGTCAACCAACCCCTATCCTATCTGGATTCTCATTTATAGTTGTTACTGCATAGAGCTGGAATCCATTCCGCATGATTTTCTTTAGTTGTAATGCAAAGACGAATCTAGAGACACTCCTCTTTTGGTTTCTTCTAGCATTCGTTTATTCCTAGAGTCATCTTCAAATATCAATTTCTTCTCCCTGCAATGTAAAACTAGTGAATGGGCATCCATCCAATCCATTCCTAGTATGATGGCATAGGATCCTAAAGAAGTGGTATACAGAGAAATATTGGTGACACAAACCCCTAGGTCTAACCCACAGTCTAGGATTATTAACCCAACCCCTTGGGTTATTCCAGATGCCAATTCGATTGCGTCGAATTTTCATTGCTCGATTTCCATCAATTTACTTTTAGTCAATGCTCTAGGTGAAATAAAACTTTTAGTAGCTCCAGAATCAATCAATATATAAAAAATAAGACCATTTATCATACCTGTAGTCTCCAGCACTATGGCATGATGTTCTTCTCGAAAATTGTTCACTGTTGCATGAATCCGATGAGCCTGACCCATGTATCCCACTGTAGCTGGGTGTTGTCCTTGATTTTTACCCCTCTGTCTTTGTGGGGAATTCCTATGTCGATGGGGTCCTCTGCATGTCCAACATGCTCCTCCCATTGGGGAGCCTTGATGAAACTACAAAGTAAGACTGCCATTGTGTTGTTGTCATTGTGCCACTGGCCTGTTTCCCTGAGGTTGGCTCTGCAGAGATGGTGCTCGGAATGGAGCCCTGGGCCCTCCATTTCCTTTTCGGTGATTTCCCATCCTAGGGTTAAGGTAGGGGTCTCTATGCTCCCTTCCTTGCCTCAGAGTATTTATCTATTGTGCTCCTAGCCTTCGATCATTCTGCCCCATAGGTTGAGATTTTCATTGATGACTTCCTCTGTTAACCTCCTCCTCTTCTATTATCGCTCATTGTATGGTCTCATGCAATGTGTGTGGAATCAATATGCACACTTTAGCACGAATGTTGTAGTTAATACGATAGATGAATTTTTTCACCCTGAGTTTTTTTGTACTCAGGTGCGGCTCATACCGTAGAAGTTCCATGAATCTTGTCTCATATTCTGGTATAGACCAAAGTCTCTGCTTCAGTGCATTGAACTCGTTTAGTTGTCTTTCCAACAATTATTCCAACATGTACCATTTGTGGAAATTCTCCTCAATCATCTCCCACGAGACTTTAACCAGCTCTACACCTAGTTGTGGCATAACTGTCTTCCACCATAGCAGGGCATTTCCCTTCAGTTTCAAAATCTCCATATGCACCTTCATGTTTGAGTAGGTGTGCAACACAAAGCACATGGTGATATTTTATAACCATGCCTCTACTGCTGTGTCGTCCAATGCACCATGAAATTCTATGAACTGAAATTTTTCCAACTCCCTCTATGCCGACTCCGGTGGAGGTACAGGGGCTACAATGATCGGTTCTAGAGTTCCTCAATTAACTTGTTCCAGTCTCAAAACTAGTGTGTCTTTCATTCGCTGGAACAAGAGCATCATAACCATTACCTCACCTACCAGGATGTTGGTTTCTCCATTCACTTGAGGTGGTACTGGAAGTGGTGAAGGGGTAAATGCAATGTGTTTCCTTACTCCTCGCGTTCTGCCTCCCCTTCCTAACTCCATCCTGTTATTTTCATAGTAATATGGGTATTAGTATCCAAACGAGTTTACAGGTGGCAAAAATCACTAACTCATACCTTTCATAGTGTAAAGAAACATAATGAGCAAAGGTCCAAGTGGTGAACCTTGCTCTGATACCATATGTAACATTCAGACGGGGAACACAGTTCTTTTTTTCATCAGTTTTTTTTTTATAAAAATAACATGTAATTAACAATTGAATTTTGTTTCCTATCTAATTAACTTGGCACAAATATAATGAGCGGATGCATCGTACTATCACAACCACCACTAAAATTAATGTATAGATATCCTACATTAATATTTACATAATTCTTCTTGTATTCAATCCTATAAAACATCCCTTAGTCCAAGTCATTTTTCCATAAAAAACACTCAATACATTGTCACTCCTCTTTACTTATAACTTTATGTAATGCATTATGTTAGTCCAAGTCATTTTGCCATAAAAACCATTCAATACATTGTCACTCCTCTTTACTTATAACTTTATGTAATGCATTATGTTAGTCCAAGTCATTTTGCCATAAAAACCATTCAATACATTGTCACTCCTCTTTACTTATAACTTTATGTAATGCATTATGTTAGTCTTGTTATCACCATACATAAAACCTAATAATAATTAGTTTCATGAATAATCGTGAACGTCTAAGTTTTACATGGTTAGTTTTTACATATACACCATGGTATCCTTCCTTTATACAAGATATAACTACATTCTTAATGGATTGATTAATTAGCATTACCCCTTTTTATATTTTTATTTTATAACCAAATCTTTCTAGATCGCTCACAAGAACCACTTTACTTTCACATCCAAAACTTTGTTGAAGGCCAGATCTATGGATGCATTGCCTTCGCTACAAGAGCCATAGGATTCAACTCACCACTGAGATAGACCCTCTTCTTAGTCGCGAAAGACAACTATCATGCATCCACTAACAAATCAAAACGCGGAAAGACAACTATCATGCATGTAACGTGGACTTAGCTATGAGAAGGTTCATGGGCTTACGACTTTGTTTTTCAATAACGTAGTTCATATCTACAATATGTATGTACCTGAGGCTCATAATAGCATCAATTCGTGGATCTATCATAAGGACACGACCAGATGATCAATTTGTATCACATGTTAATCAAGAGTTCTATAACCAACTTCAATTTGTAAGGCATGGAGAATATCCATCGTTATAAGTATAACTATAATAAAAATTACAACAGTTTCTCTAACGACATGAATCCAGACGCATTCTAGGAAGATCTAGCATTAATAACAATTTGTATTAAAGGTTACCTACACATCTAAAACAACATCGATTCATAAGCATTTCACACAGATCCAACCATCGACATATAAAAAGTATCAATTTTAAATAGATGTAGACATATTGAGTACAGAAAAATCACACCCGTTTCTATATCAATTTTACTCAAGATATAAGCTACATATGTAGAAAAAAAAATAAAAATAAAAAGCATTGGTCGAGGAGCATTTTACGATCGCCCTAGCCAATGGCTTCATCAACACATCAGCTATTTGTTCCTCCGTTGCAACATACTAGAGCTTTACTGCTCCCCTCCGCACCATATCCCTGATATAGTGATACTTGATCTCGATATGCTTCGACTTGTCATGGAACACTGGATTCTCTGACAACTTCATGCAACTCTGGTTGTTACAATGTATACAAGTAGCATCCAACTGGAGATCAAATAAATCAGACAGTAGCTTCCGCAGCCATACTGCCTCACAACTAGCTGAACAAGCTGTGACATACTCTGCTTCAGCTGTACTAAGTGCCACATAGGATTGCTTCCTGCTAAACCAAGAGATCACACCTGATCCCATACTGAAGCAACACCCTGAAGTGCTTTTCCTATCAATGGCACTGCCTGCCCAATCTAAATCAACATAACCCTCTAGGTTAATCTTTTGATTCGCCTCGTACTTGAGCCCATAATCAATTGTACCCCTCAGGTACCTCAGAATATGCTTTGCAGCAATCAAGTGAACATGTCTCGGATCTGTCAAGAACTAGCTCAAGGTGTTCACAGCAAAGCAAATATCTGGTCTCGTGTTCATCGGGTATATGAAGGAACCAATCATCTGAAGATACATCGTAGCATAAACCATCTCTGATGAAGCATCACTCAATAGCTTCAGGTTCGATGCCATAGGTGTGGCCATGGCCTTGCAGTCCATCATCCCAAACCTCTTCAAGATCTCTACTATATATTTCCCTTGTCCCAGGGAAATCCCATCTACATTCTGCGACACCTCCAGGCCTAGAAAATAATGCATCATACCCAATCCTTCATTTCGAACTCGGCAACAAGCTTCATGTTTGTATCAGCAATCAACCCATCCATACCTATTACAAATAGATCATCTACATACAGTAGAAGCATCATTGGGTTGCCATCTTCAACCTTGTAGTAAAGGTTGGAATCTGCTTTACTCTTAGTAAAGCCTAAACTGGATAGAAAGCTATCAATTTTGTCATACCAAGTCCTGGGTGCCTATTTCAAACCATACAGGGATTTCTTTAATCTGCATACATGAGACTCTTTGTCATGTGTCTCAAAACCGAGTGGTTTCTCCACGTACACTTCCTCTTCCACTACACCATCAAAGAAAGCAGTCTTGACATCCATTTGGTGTATCTTCCATTTCATCACTGCAGCCAGAGTAAGTACCAATCTGATGGAAGTGTATCTGGCTACAGGTGCAAAGGTATCTTCATAGTCTATTCCTTCTTTCTAGGAGAAACCACGAGCAACAAATCTTGCCTTATATTTCTCTATACTACCATCTGCAACATGCTTGATCTTGTATATCCATTTGGAAGTTACAACTGATTTCCCTTCTGGTCTTGGGACAACATCCCAAACATCATTCTTCATGATCGACTAATACTCTTCAATCATAGCATTCTTCCATTATTTTCGTTCTGCCGCTTCTTCATAATTGGAAGGCTCTTTATCAATGAAATCACATAGTAATGCTACATACCCGGAGCAGGATCTGGTCCTCTTTATTTCTCTGTGATTCTCTTCTGGAGCCCCATATCTTTCCGCACCTTAGTTAACTTCTTGTACCCAAACAGGTTTCCTCTTGTGAGGATTCTTTTCCTGAGGTGGATCTACAGGTCTTTGTGGTTCTTCAAATTCTCGATCTTCTTCTTGAGCTTCTTCATTCATGGTTGTGTCATGAATCCTGGGTGCTTCTGCTTCTTCAGATTCTTCAATAGGCTTCTTTCTGAATTTGTTGTAAGCTGTGTCTTCATCAAATGTCACATCCCTACTAATATCAATCTTCTTGAAACCTAGGAAGTATATTCTATAAGCCTTCGAGTTTTATGAATATCCCATAAATATACCCTTCTTACCTGAAGAATCTAATTTTGTTCTCTTCTCTCTTGGAATGTGAATATACATAGGACAGCCAAATATTCTGACATGGCTGACTTTTGGTCTCTTTCCAGAGAAGACTTCTTCGGGAGTCTTGTTCTCGAGTACTTTATGTGGAGTACAGTTTTGTACATACACTGTTGTTCTTGCGGCTTCCGCCCATAGATGTATAGGAAGATCTTGATCATGAAGCATTGCTCTTGCAACTTCCATGATAGTTCTATTTTTCCTTTCTGCAACCCCATTTTGTTGTGGATTATAAGGAGTGGACAATGCCCTCTTAATCCCTGAGTCTTTGCATAGCTCTTTGAATTCATTTGAAGTGAATTCTCCACCATTGTCTGATTGAAAGGTCTTGATCTTCTTTTCAGTGTAATTCTCAATCAAGGCTTTGAATTCCTTGAACTTGTTGAATACTTCGCCTTTATTCTTCATGAAGTAAACCCATGTCTTCGTAGAAAATTCATCAATAAAAGAAACATAATATGCATACCCTCTTAGTGAGCTTGATGACATAGGACCACATACATCAGAGTGGATGATTTCCAAGATTCCTTTTGCTTTGCTTTCACTGCTTGGAAATGTCTTCTTTGTATTCTTTCCTTTCGCACATCCTTTGCAGACCCCATCATGTTTTGCTTGGATTTCTGAAAGACCTTCAATAGCTTTGCTTGCAATAGGTAGTGCTCTATAATGCACATGTGCAAGCCTTCTATGCCAAAGTTCATTTGGCTCCACTGTGTCATGGACTAATGCTTGTTCTAAATGGCCCTTTAATTTGTACAAACCTCCTTCCTGTTCTCCAATCACTACTGCATCATCAATGGTCTTTCCTTTTGGCCACATGATGACTTGACCATCTATGAATGCAACCCTCATTCCTTTTGCATCTAATGCAGATATGGAGAGAAGGTTCTTCTTCAGTCCTAGCACAAACAATACTTCCTTCATTGTCATAGACTTTCCAGAGTCTAGTTTATAGGAGGATTCCCCACTACCTTTTATTGGATACTGGTAGTCATCTCCTAGCTTCACCTTGTGAGGTGATTCATGTTCTGATAGTTTCACAAAGGATTCCTTGAATCCTGTCATATGCTTGGAAGCCCCACTGTCTATAATCCAATCAGTGCTTCCATGAGTAATGTTTCTCGTAAGAGCGAAAATCAAAACATATTCATCTTCACTGGAAGAATCTTCACTTTCATATCTGGTTTCTTCTTGGAAGGTTCATCATCCTCTACAGCATGAGCATGATGTCTTCTCTTGTTCCCTTCTTCTTATGAGAGTTAATCTTGTTTCTAGGATGGTCTTTTGCAAAGTTTCCTCTTTCATCACATGTATAACATCTCAATCTAGATAGGTCCTTTCTAATGTTATCTTTATGGTAAAAGTTCTTACCTTTGGAGTGATGAGGGTTTCTTCTGCCTTTCTTGGAGTGAATTGTGAGGGCTTGATCTTCACTTCCCATCTTCTCTTCTCGAGCTGCTATCCGAGCTTCTTCTTGAGAGCATTTTTCCCATAGTCTGCTGAACTTGACTAACTTCTTTCTAGCACAGATTCCTTGGATGAATGAATCCCATGACCTAGGGAGAACATTAAGTGTTGTCATCACAATTTCTGCATTCTCCACTTCTTCATCTACAACTTCTAGTTGTTCTTTGATCTGGGAGACCCTTGTGAAGTAAGACTCGATGGTCTCAACATTCTAGATCTTTACATTCTTCAACTGATTCCTTAGAGTCATCTTCCGATTGATGTTCTTCCCTTCAAATAATTTGTTTAGGGCATCAAACATAGCTTCAGGTGTCTTAAAAGAGGACACTTGTGGGATGAGGTGATCCTTAATAGAATCAGCAATGATTCTCTTTGCCATAACCAAACTCTTCTTATGTAAGGCCTTTGCCTTATCTCCCTCTTGAACTGGAACCTCCTCAGTGATATAGGAGTCCAACTCATTTTCTTCCAGGACCAGGGAGATCCTATACTTCCAAGCGCATAAGTTATCAACTCCCTCAAGCTTTTCATCAAGCTTGGTATGATGAGACATCTTAACTGAGAACCTCAAATGGAAATACAAAAGATTTAGATCTTACCAAGTCAAGATGTCGGATCTGGATTTGGAGCTGAAAATCCTGCAGAGCTGGTTCAGGATAAAATTAGGGTTTTTCTTTCCCGAAGTTCTGTCCAACCAATTGCTTTGAATTTTATCCCTAACTTTGATTTTAGGGAGGAGATCAATCTAGGCCTGGGCTCACTAGAAAATTCCTCTTCTGTGAAAAGCCCTAATTTATGGCAGCAATGTTGGGTCCAAAACTAAAAAACCTCAGAATTGGATTCTGCTTCGATAGAAAGATGCGCCCTAGGGAGGAGAGTTATTTCAACCTTCTGTTGCTGAAAATATGTGGAGAGAGATCCACAAATTAGGAAGCCCTAGTTCGTAGCTACACAGTGTCTTCTTCTCAGGTTAGCTCTGATACCATGTTAGATTTTTAACATTAAGCTTAGCATAACTCTAGGATCTTTAACTAAGAGAACAACAAGCACAACAATCAAACACAAGAGACAATGAACACAGTTTTTTTCCTCGGGGAAACCATAAATGGAGAAAACCTCGCAACTTCCTCAGAGATAGAATCAACACCAAAGTAAAACCCAAAAACGGTAAGTGATCTCCCGACAGCAGTAACCTTCTTTCTATCTAGCCCTAGTGTCTTCTCCTTCCTCAACTATGCGCTACACTTGAGTGTGTGTGAGATGTGTTCTAAATAGAGAGTCCAGCTCTCTATTTATACTAATCCCGACATGACTAAAAGCCTACTAGGGCCGACCTCTCTAGGAGAGTCTAATAACCCTAGTGCCTGGGAACTGCGGGGACTTTAACCCTTAGACAATAGGAGGGTTACCCACAATGACTTGACATGACTTGTTTACAATATAGATCCTCCCGATAGGAACATCAAGGCATGACATGACACAAGTACATCCCGAAATAAACATCGGGTTACAATAGATAAGAAATACAAGGGAATACATTCCAAAGTTACAATTACATCAACAATAATATTGATAGGATGATGAAAAATGATATAAAGTGATAGGTAAAAGTAGTAGATAGAGTATGCTTCTCTTGGTTCTGCAAATTTCATGACTATTCTGTTGTAGTTGATGTAGCGGCAAGTTTATGTGTTTATGTTTTGTAACTATTATAGCAGGTACTTGAAGGAGTTATATATCATAATTGTTTCCTTCATCACTATATGGAAAGAGCAACAACTCTATTTTTTCATTAATATTTGAAATATAAACTCTGCAATACCTTATCTTTGTTTTCATTGTTGTTTTTTATGTGCTCTATTTTTCTCCGCCTCTTCCCTTCACCTGGTATCAGATCCCAAGGTTTTAAGAGATGAATATTTTCAAGGAGTTAAAGCTTTACTTAGTAGAAAGGATTATAGGAAACAATGACAGCTTCAAGTACAAGTTTTCCAAACCCAAAACTTCCTTAGTTCAATGGGAAAATTTATTATCACTGGGCAATTGCAATGAAGGCATTATTTTGCTCTCAAGATATTTGGGAGATTGTTGAAAATGGTTACCCTAAACCAGAATATGTAGCAGTATACAATGCTCTAACACAAGCAGAGAAGGGCTTATTAAGGGATAACAAAAAGAAGGAATCTAAATCTCTCTTTTTTGTTTACCAAGTAGTGCATGAAAGCATCTTTCCAAGAGTTCCAACAATAACACAAAAAAACAAGCATTGGATATTTTGCAAAAAACATACCAAGGAATGGCCAAGGTAAAGTTAGCAAAGTTGCAAATGTTGAGAAGGAATTTTGAGACCATATTCATGAAATATCCTGAATCAATAGATTCATTTTTTACACAAATTAATGGATTGGTTAATAAAATCATGGCTCATGGTGAGACACTTGAGGAAAGAAGAGTGGTTGAAAATATTTTGAGAAACCTACCTACAAGGATTGAGTCCATTATTGTGACCAGAGAAGAGACAACAAGTCTTTCTTAGTTTTAAGTGGATGAGCTACATGCATCTCTCATGAGCATAGACTAAGCAAGTCAACAAATACATCATTGGAGCATGCATTCAAGTCACAAGTTTCAGTTAGCCTCGGTAAAGGCAGAGGTAGATCGAATTTCATAGGTAGAGGAAGGAGTTCTTACAGAGGTGGAAGAAGCAACCCATTAAGCTCAAGTGGAAGAGGAAACAACCAAAACTTAAGAAAAAATTCATCTCAAAATTAATCGTAAGTTCAAAAGTATGACAAATCTCAAATTCAATGTCATTATTGTAAAAGGTATGGGAATTATTCAAATGAATGTAGAAAGAAACAATATTACAATAGGCATCAAAATGCAAACTTCACAAAAAAGAATCAAAATCAGGGCAGTATGTTTTTAGCTTGTAGTGTTGCACAAGAAAAACAAAAGGATGTATGGTTTTTAGATTCAGGATGTAGCAATCGTATGACAAGAAATGTAGAACCTTTTTCTAGTTTAGATGAAAATGTAAAATATGATGTCACATTGGGTAATGGAAACAAAGTGTCGGATATGGGTAAAGGAAACATCAACATTCAAACTAAACAAGGGGATAAGAAGTATATTTCATATGTGTATTTTGTGCATGGTCTAAAACACAATCTAATGAGCATTGGACAACTTTTTGAGAAGGGGTATCAAATCTTCTTCAGAAATAGAGAATGCATTATTTTGGACAAATTTCCAAGTAACCAACTCATTGCCAAAATGAAAATGACAAGTAATAGATTGTTTCCCTTAAAAATTAAGCCATATTTGAACTTGGAATATGCTCAAGCACACCCCACAATGAGCACACAAGAGGATAAAGAAGAAGGTGCAGTAGTGACACAAACAATATTTAAAGAAAAAATTAAGGATGAAAGTTGGTTATGGAATTTACGCCTTGGGAACCTAAACTTTGGGGTTATAAATCTATTACATAAGAAGAACATCGTAAGGGGACTGCCACTTATAGAAAAACCAACAAGATTGTGTGAAGGATGCATTTTGGTCAAACAACATACATAATCATTCCCAGCATGAAAGTCAGTTAGAGCAAAGGCACCATTGGAAATTATTCATCTAGATTTGTGTGGACCAATGCAAACACCCTCAATTGTTGGTAGCTACTACTTATTGACATTCATAGATGACTACATAAGAAAAACTTGGGTCTACTTTCTAAATAAAAAATAATGATGTGTTTGATCATTTTCATCAATCCAAATTCCTTGTTGAGAAGCAAAGTGGTAATTATATCAAAACATTAAGAACATATAGGGGTGGCGAGAATATCTCAAAAAATATTTTTAGTTTTTGCAAATATCATGGTATTCAGAAACAATTCACCACTAGGTACACACCTCAACAGAATGGTGTAGCTGAAAGAAAAAAAAGAACAATCTGTTGAGAATATAGTTGCCATTGATGTCAAAAGAGTTCAGGAATAACAAAGAGATAACCAATAGACATAATAGTAGGATGAACTCGGTAAGAGACAAAGGATCCATTACATTGATTAGGAGTTCAACAATGACAAAGGAACAACCAGTAAAACATGATGACAGGGTGAACTTAGTGAAAGACAGAGGCAGTGGCAGATAACAGTTCGAAGCGTCAAACAAATTTTGAACGGCCAGATCATTCGAGAGATAGAGATCAATGGTCTATAATAATATCTACAAAATAAATATACATGGAAAATAACATTCCCGAATGCTAGAGTGAAGTGATAAATTGGATGGTCTAGATCAATTGAGAGAAATTGCGGAGGCCTATTTTGAGAAGATCGACGTTGTTAAATGATTTTCACACAAAGAAAAGTGAAGATTCGAAATTAGAATTTGATCATAGATCAACAGTCAAGAGTGAACCAACAAGGAAATCAACGGTTCAGAAGAAATGCGGAAACAAAGTTGCGGAAGAAAATTTCGGAGGTCCAAAATGGGAAAGTGTGGTTCTACATTCCACAATCCACAATCCATAATATCAACGGTCAAAAAATATTTCGCAAGAGATTAATAATGCGGAATCACAATTGTGGAAAATGAAATTGCGGAAGTATTTTTAAGAAATGTGGAAACCTCATAATCCATAATTCGTAAGATCGATGGTCAAGAAAGATTCTTCAAGAGATCGACGGTGTGGAAGAAAGATTGCGGAAAGGAAATTGTGGAAGTATTTTCAAGAAATTAGAAAAAACCCGCAATATTCAATCCACATTTAATCTAAATATTGACGATTAGGAGAGAGTTTGCATGAAATCAATAATGCAGAAAGTATCTTGTGGAAAGGTAGTTGCAGAAAAGAAATTGCGGAAGGACCTTTTGAAAAAAAAAGGTCAAAACGCAAATCCACAATCCACAATCTGCATCTGATTTTAGATTAACAGTCCGGGAAGAGTGTGCAAGAAATTGTAACAAAAGCCAAATTTATAAGCTAGGATAATTAATGTAAATAAACTAAGAGGTGAATTGAAAAGTCACCTCTCTTCCCCATTCATGGTATAAATTACCAAGGCCCTATTATATAATACATCTTCTACATTACGTTCTTCTTTGCAACTTCTTTCCTCTTTAATTGGTATCAGAGCCTCTCAGCTCTCGGCACCAGCTCATCACCACTCCCAACTACCACCTCCACCGCACCCACCTCCTCTTTACCTTCCCCACTCACACTACACTCCACACCATCTTTCCACTCCTGTCACTCTCCATCCTTTGCTTCCCCATTTCCCCTCTGTCGCCTACTCCACATCTCCCTTAATCCCTCTTTCCATCTCTTGCTCTCACCTCCCTCCATCTTCTGCATCTAACGTTGTCTCTCCCCAACACCCATCCTCTCCATCCTCTGCACCCCTCCCGCCTCTCTCCATCCTCCCCCACTCCCACCTGCTCCCTCCACGCGCACCTCCACACGCACTCCTCCATTCGGCACCCCTCTCCATATCCTCCATCTGGCATCATCTACCGCTCACCATAACCCCTCCATCACCCTCCATGCTACTCTCCCTCCACGCTGCTCTCCCTCCAGCCGCCTCCATCACCCTCCACGCCGTCTGCTCCACCCCCACCTCCACTCCATCCTTCCTTGGCCATCGTCGTTGCTCTCCTTCGGCCGCTCATCCACGTTAAAAAAATTTTTAAATAAAATTTTAATATTAATAATATTTATTTAATTATATTTATTAATATTATTATTATTATTTAATTTTTTTTAAAACTACATTATAATAATTATTATTATTATAATTATAAAAAAGAAGAAGAGAGAATCGTGGCGAGCTAGCATCCTACACTGAAGAAAAATAAATCGACGTTAAGCGCCGAGAAAATTCCAGCAATCACCAGATCAATGGATGCTCGGTTTGATCAAATCAATGAGAAAATTAACGAGAACCACGAGGAACTCCATGAAAAGATCAAACAAACTAGTGAAAATTTGACATCAAAGTGGACACAATTTACGTCACGAATTGAGAATAGCTTCCTCACTCTACAAGAAGACCAAAAGAAAAATCAAGCAGTTTTAACCGCCATCTTGGACAGATTACAAATCTTGAATGACCTACAACCAAACTCTCCCAGAACTCTGGAGCAGTGAGATCCTTTATTCAACATGTCATCCTCTAACACATATACACAAGGACGCCAAATACGGGTGAAAGTTGAGTTACCCAAATACGATGGGGACGAACGACAATGCATAGCATGGATTAACAAAGCCTAGGAATACCTAGACATCCACAACATCCATTATGATAGCGAGAAAATTAAATACGCCTCCATGCATATAGAAGGTAGTGCTTACAACTGGTACTTATGGTGGAATAATATTGCAAGAATATGTTCTTAAAACTGGTTTAGCTTCAGGAACGACCTCATCAAAATATTCCAAGGTGTTGAAGGAAAAGACTTCTTTGCCAAGATCATAGGCTACAACAAAAAAATAGTGTCGATGAGTACACCTGTGACTGGGAAGCGCTGTCAACTTGAGTCCTAGAGTTAAGCGATGACCAATGACTATAGACCTACATACACAGTTTAAAACAACACATCCGTGACAAACTAGAGTTACACAACATCTCTACCATGGAGGAATCACGACGTAAATCCAGGATTATTGAAAGCAAATCCGTTCATACAATTGTTGACCAAGATGACCCCAAAAAGAACCCCCTCCAATCAGGATACACAGGAAATCTAAGGTATACACTGCCTCAACTGAGGGAAGGAACAAAGCCTAGTTTAGAGGCCTAGAGAATAAAATAAGGAAAATGTAAGTTCTGTAGGGACAAATGGGATCCTAAGCATAGATTCTTACATAATAAATTATATGCTTGTGAAGCAGAGCTAGAAGTCAATGAACTAATGGAGAATGATGTGAATAGCCAACAAAACTACCACCCAAAAATCGAGGACAACTCCCCACAAATATCATTAGCCACTATTACCGGAATCACCCAACCGCAAACATTGAAGATTAAAGGACATATAAAAAATAATAACATCATGGTTCTCATTGACATTGGCAGCACCCATAACTTCATTAATTTCAACCTTGCTAAAGTATTTAACCTATTTATTCGTCCAGTACCTAACATGAAGGTTATGGTAGCAGATGGCAAGAAGAATGACAATGTGGAGAAATGTCACAAGGTTAAGTTACAAATGCAAGAATATAACTTAGAGTCATATTTCCTTGCGGTACCACTGGGAGGAATCGATGTAGTATTAGGAATACAATGGTTACAAACCTTGGGTACATACTCTGCAAATCACCAAGAACATTTTATTGAATTCCATGAGTTCGGGAAAACACACAAATTATATGGGTACCAACCACCTCCAACACAATTGGTTACATCACATCAGATGGAAAAGCTACGTTGGAAAGATACACCAACGTGCATACCTCAATGTCAAGAAATGGAGATTCTAACAAGTGAAGGAGATATGGACAAACAACCAAAGACACAAGAACTAATTCGATAACATCGCAAGGTGTTTCAAGAATTACCTATGGCACTCCCAACAATAGACAAACTGAACCCATAATCGAAATAGAAAGAAGGACAAAACCTGTCAGTAACAACCCATACAACTATCCACATCAGAGACGTTGTGACAGTTCATGTAGTCATTGTCGTCAAATAAGCTTTGAGGACAAAGCTTCCTTAAGGGGAAGGCAATGTAACAAAAGCCAAATTTAATTATTAAGCTAGGTTAATTAATGTAAATAAACTAAGAGGTGAATTGAAAAGTCACCTCTCTTCCCCATTCACGGTATCAATTACCAAGGCCCTATTATGTAATACATATTCTACATTATATAAAATATACAATTCTACATTACATTCTTCTTTGCAACTTCTTTCCTCTTTCAGAAATCAACGGTGCAGAAAGAAAATTATGGAAATATAAGGAAATTGTAGAAAGATGATTACAGAGGGAAATCTATATATATTGACAGACAAGAAAGAGTTCGTAATGGATAAATGGCTTAGGATGGTTGTGGAAAAGGATCTATTGTGGAAATATCATTAGGAAATTTTAGAAGAATTTTTGGTGAAGAATTGTCATTACGGAGAGGCAATTCTGGTAAGATTTTGTTGTGAAAAGGTATGACTGATAAAACTAAATAGAGTTAAATAACTTTTAAAATGAAGAATTGAGTTTTCATGAAGAGGCATGATCTAAGAATGAAAAGGCACAACGGTAAATAGATGAATTCACAGAAAATGTGTTAGAGGGTATTTATAGACAGAGTGTTGAGTGAAAGAAGTCATCTCTACAGTACAGATCATAGCAGCAACTAGAAGAGGCATATAAAAATAACATGTAGAAGTAGTTTGTGACAGAGATTAACAGAAAAAGAGATCTGGAAGTTTGAAAAAACACATTAGGGTGGAAGGGTGGTGCAAGGGCAGGCTATAATCTTGCAAGGGGGTTGTAGCTTCCTTCTAGTAGTTGTTGGTAAATAGGTTTTAGTAGCATCCTTTCAGTAGAAGCTACTAAAACATGGGGTCGTAGCCTCCTTCCAGTAGTTGTTGGTAAATATGGTGTATTACCATCCTTGTCTGTATAAGCAGGAAGAAACTATTTGTAAATACAATTTTGGAGTAATAGGAAGTATTGGTGGTTTACCCAATTGGGATTCCATGATAAATGTGTGTTATGTGTGTTCTTTTTTGTCATGTGTGTTAATAAATAAATCAAAAGTGGTAGGTTGCAGAAAACCTACCTGCAGACATACTAGAACTATACAAATATGAGGGTAATGCAAAATCCCTAAATTCCATCTTGAGTGGATTGACAAACTATGTGTTTGTAAAAGTCATGTGATGCAAGATTGCCAAACAATCTTGGGATAAGTTAAAGATTGTCTATGAAGGAGAATCCAAATTCAAAGAATCTAAGATTTAGACATATAAAGGACAATTTTAAAGCCTAAAAATGAAAGAAGAATAAAATGTTGGAGAATTCCTTCTAAGAGTAGATGAAGTTGTAAATGTTGTTAGAGGCCTTTAAGGAGAATTAAAAGAAAGAAAAGTAGTCGACAAGGTACTAATAACATTACCAATGAAGTGTGACTCAAAGGTGTCCACTCTAGAAGAACAATATGACCTTGATGCCTTAATAGTAGATGAATTACATGGGATCTTCACTGCATATGAGAAAAGAACATGACAGAATGAATCTTCAAGAAAAGAGGCATCATTTAAAGCCATAAATGAATCAAATAAGTCTGAAGCCCCATCCAAAAACCATTCAGAGATTTCAAATGATGAAGAAACCCTTTTTATTAAAAAACTTGAGAGAGGTACTGTAAAATACAAAGGAAAGCTACTCCTAAAGTGTTTTAGATGTGGAAGAATTGGACACTTTGCTTCAAAATGTCCTTACCCTAAACAAGATGATAATGATGAGAAAGAAGAATCAAGGAAGTTCAAAAAGGGTAAAATGGGAAACAAAAAGAAGTACTTTGAGAAAAAGAAAATTCTTTACACTATGGAATATAGTGAAGATGAAGATACAATTGGAGACAAAGAAACAGAAGTTCTATTCATGGGAGTAAATACTCAAGCTCAGAATGGTGAATCAGATGAGGAAGGTGAAGTAGACTTAAAAGTTGAACTCATTAGTGCTCTTGAAGAACTTGAAAAATGCAGGAGAAAGAACAAAAGTCAAACGATGTGATTAACGAGTTGGAAACTCAACTTCTAGAGTCCAAAAGGATTGAAGAGGACTTGATTTTGCATCTCAAAAGAAGAATGCAAGAATCTGAAAATCTTGGAGAAGAGATCATGTAGCTTGAGAAAAGGCTTGATTAAGAAGCTATGAAATCAAAATTTGAGGGCAGCTCAAAGTTCTTAGATTATATCCTAAATAGCCAAAGACCTTGAAATCATAAATATGGACTAGGATATAGACCAAACTATTATTCATTCACAAACCAAAGTGGAAATAAGTAAAGCTATGCTGCTGCACTAAAGAGTCAAGTTAAGAAAGAAGGAAGCAAGAAATCTTTTCCAAACTCTCATGAAAAAAACAGGATTAATGTGATTCCTAAGAAACCAATGACGAAGAGATATCATCATATCTTCCTTGGTGATTGTCACTCTTGTAATAACTTTGGTCATAAAGCCATAAATTGCAGAGCCCATGGAAATTAATTAATACAAGAAGAATTCACCTAGTGATAAACAAAAAGAAAGGAATCATAATCGTTTTACACTTCTTCAAAGATATGACCTAGAGTGCTACAGATGTTATCATTAGAGGAAATTTGGGGTCTAAAATGGGCCTTATAAGAAAACGTGCCAATAATAAATTTTGTGAGTTGAAATTCAAGAAACAATAGAATTTCAATAAAATGAGTCAACCATAATGGTTGAATTGACATATTTGTCATAAAAGAAAACTACTTTTTTTGTTCATATTTTTGACATATCTCCCTATGTTTTTACTCAAATTCTGAGCGGGAGAGCTCGTTGGATGTGCAATTTAATTCTACATCCAACAAGTACCCACAATTCATACTTTTGACAAACCCCGCAATCCCAAAAACAAGAAATACCTGAAAAAACATGATGATGATGTCTCCCTGTGTTTTTACTCAAATTCCGAGTGGGAGAGCTCGTTGGATGTGCAATTTAATTCTGCATCCAACAAGTACCCACAATTCATACTTTTGACAGACCCTGCCACCCCAAAAACAAGAAATAGCTAAAAAAACATGATGATGATGTCATCATCACATTTTTTCAGGTATTTCTTATTTTTGGGGTAGCGGGGTCTATCAAAAGTATGCATTGTGGGTACTCATTGGATGTGGAATTAAATTCCACATCCAACGAGCTCTCCCGCTTAGAATTTGAGTAAAAACACAAGGAGATATGTCGAAAATACGAACAAAAAAAGTAGTTTTTTTCATTCTTCCTCCAAAATTAATAACTATTATTTTATTATTTTAACTTTTATTTTATTATTTTCCTTAGGAGGCCCATTTTATATCTCAAATTTCCTCTAATGAACCATGGAAATATGGAAAGATATTGTAAATTGATGACTCCTACAAGGAATACTATTGCAAATAGGTTTCAAGACACAAAACAAAAGAATTATTGGAGGGAAAGGGAAGAAACGGAAAGACCCATCATTTCCCTATGTGCAATAGAGAAAAAAATTCTATGGCACTTGGATAGTGGGTGTCCAAAACACATGACGGGTGACCCTAAGATAATAAGGGTAAAGTCACTTTTGGAGACAATATCTCTTCCAAGATTATTGGCAAAGGTACATATATTGTCAATAGCAAGATCAAAGCAGAAAATGTACTATTGGTAGAAAACCTCAAGCCTAATATCCTCAGTGAAGTACAACATGTGACCAAGGGCACATATGTATTTTTTACTCTGAAAAATGTGAAATCAGGAAAAAGGACTCGGGAAGAATAGTTGGCACCGCTGTAAGAAATTCAAACAATGTATACATCCTAGAAAATGAAAATCAATGTCACTTGAGTATGGTTGATGAAAGTTGGTTATGGGGCAGAAGGATGGGACACTTAAACTTTGATAATATTGTCAAAGTAAGTAAGAAAGAAGCTGTGAGAGACTTTCCTAAAATAGTGAAACCTCTAAATTCGGTTTGTAGACATTGTCAACATGGGAAGAAAACCAAAGCTAGTTTCAAAACAAAAGAACATATGACCTCACATCCTCTAGAAATAGTTCACACTGATCTTTGTGGACCAACAAGGACTAAAAGTATGCAATGAAAATATTATTTTATGCTGCTCATTGATGACTACATAAGGATGACTTGGGTAGCCTTTCTCAAAGAAAAATAAGAAGCTTTAGAAAAGTTCAAAATATTCAAAACAATGGTTGAATATGAGACAAATCATAAAATCAAATGTCTTAGATCAGACAATGGGGGAGATTTTACCTCAAACGAGTTCAATGAGTTATGTGAGATACATGGGATCAAAAGACAATTTTCTACTACAAAGCATCCTCAACAGAATGGTGCTATTGAAAGGAAGAATAGAACAGTCTAAGAAGCTGTCAAAACAATGTTTAATGAAGCAAAGATATCAGATGCATTTTGGAGAGAAGCAGTATACATAGCTATCTATATATTTAAGAGAGAACAACTCAGAGTGAATAAGGACAAGACTCCTTATGAACTATGGTATGGAAGACCATCCTCAGTCAAGTATTTCAGATTATTTGGTAGCAATTTCTACAATAGAAGAAATGAGGATGATCTTGGCAAGTTTGATTCTAGGGTTGATGAAGGAATATTTTTAGGATATTCATCCACCAAGAAAAGCATATATATGTTACAATAAAAGGTTACACAAGATCATAGAAAGTGCAGATGTAAGAATGGATGACATAAAACCAAGAATAATAAGAAGTCATGATGGTGATGTGTGTACAAATGATGAAGAAAAGGAAGACCTACAAAAAGATGAAAGTATTCTTGATGAAGAAGAAGAATCAGAGGAGGAAGATACAAGGAAAGACAAGAATATTCTCCAATTTCTAATACAAAAACTCCATCTAGAAGAGTACAAAAAGATCATCCTGAGATACATTACATCGGTGACAAAGATGTTGGAGTCAGTACAAGGAGACAACTACTATTTAATGAACGAGCCCTACTCTCAATAGTGGAACCTAATAATTTTATAGAAGACAGAAAGAATGATGAATGGATCAAAGCCATGAATGAAGAATTGAACCATATTGAGAAGAACAAAACCTAGGAACTTGTCCCAAGACCCAAAGACAAAAATATTATAGGGACCAAATGGGTTTTCAAGAACAAATTCAATCAAGATGGTCAAGTGATAAGGAACAAGGCAATAATACTATGTAAAGGGTATTCTCAAGTGGAAGGGATTGATTTTGAAGAAAATTATGCCCCTGTAGCAATACTTGAAGCGATCAGAATTTTTTAGCACTTTTGAGAGGAACCTGCAGCAAACAAGTAATCAAAACACATGATATAGCAGCAGAACTCAGAATCACTTTTATATTAATCGCAAGCCACTTCAAGGGGGCAACCTCCTTTGAGCAAACTCAATACAAAATAACTTTATGGTCCTTCCTTGGCTTCAACACACACTTATATACCAAAATAGGCCCCAATACTATGGGTCAAAACCATGGGCCAATATAAACTATGGGCGCCAATACTATGGGTCAAAACCATGGGCCAATATAAACTATGGATCAACAAATACTACAGGCGGCTTACAAAGCATATGCGCCTCACAACAATAACACAAACTATGGATCAACCATTGCTATGGGACAACTTACAAAGCATATGCGTCCAACAACAATATACTAACATAGTAAAGAGAGGGATTGACATGGGTTCCTAACATCCCCTCCCCCTTAGAAAAATCTTTGTCCTCAAAGCTTTAGATGTGGAAATTGTCGCTGTATCTGGAGGAGTGGTTCCCACATAGCATCCTCGGGTTGCATTCCGTGCCATTGAATTAAGACCTCTGTGGTAGAGCGAGAGCGAAGCTGACGAGTGCGCTTATTGAGGACAGCCTCTGGCTCCAAAAAGATGGATCCTTCATTATCCAATTCTGGTAAAATAGTTTGGCCTTTGATGTTGGTGCCAAGAACTTTCTTCAGACAAGAGACATGAAATACAGGATGAATGCGGGAAGAAGGTGGAAGTTCCAATTTAGAAGCAACAGACCCAATCTTCTGAAGAATCCTATATGGCCCATAGAACTTTGGGGTGAGCTAATGACGCCCTTTAAGTTTTAGTGAGGATTGCTTGTAAGGCTAGAGACGAAGAAAAACCATATCAGCGGCTTCAAAAGTGCGCTCAGAACGGTGCTGATCAGCTTGTTGCTTCATGCGATTGCCTGCCATGTGAAGGTTTTTGCGCAAAATGCGAAGGACCGCGTCAAATGCCTGAACTGGAGAACTGCTGGGGGTGTAAGGAAGAAGAACTGGCGGTGCCTGAACATAAACTGCTTCATATGGAGTAATTTTAGAGGCAGTGCGGTAAGAGGTATTGTACCACCATTCAGCGAGAGGGAGCCACTTTGCCCACTGATGTTGTTTCTCAGAGGAGAAGCAACGAAGATAAGGTTCCAATCATTTATTGATAATTTCAGTCTGACCATCCGTTTGGGGGTGATAACCTAAACTCATCTTCAGTTTGGTGCCATTGTGGTGAAAGAGTTCTGTCCAAAAATGACTGGTGAAAGTCACATCACGATCCGAGACAATGGAAGAAGGCATGCCTGTTGATTGCATGGGCAGACCCAGGTTTACTATAATCAACCAACAACACCCCTAGCTCACTGGCCCTTTCGGCGACAGACCGCAAGGCGGCCTGAAGTCTCACCCGAAGTGAATCTAATGGGTTGGCCAAGGACTCAAGTGTCTTGGACCAGGTTCCGAGGCAATCCTACTGGTGCTGTGCAGCACTTCGGGCTGCGAGCTCTCTCTCTCTGTGTCGGCGCGATGCGCAACCTCCTGCTCGCGTCGCGTGATCCTATTGTCGCGCAGCTCTTCTAGCTGCAAGATGTTCTTTCCGCCACCGTGCGATCCTTCTCTAGGATGCACACTTTCCCTGACTTGCGATATTTCCTACCTTACCGCATCGCCGCGCACTGTGCGACACGCAACTCCTGCTCAACGTGAAATCCTCAACCTGCGGTATCGCGCACCGCAGCTTCTCTACCGATGCGATATCACCTCTCTGTGATATCCTACCTCCGCGGTTTAGCGCACTTAGCGTTGCTTGTGTCGACATGCAAGACTTAACGTACAAATGTATTCAATACTGCATTCAGGAACTGTTACACAAACATAAATGAGACACATACAATCGTGCTAAAGACTGTTAACTTATGATTATCCTTCAGTGCTGTAGTGAACTGATTAATACATTCATCCATTAGACTGCAACGAAGTCCATAAAGTAACTACGCAATGCATAAGTAAACATAACATAAATCAGTCACATAACACAGATTTTAACGTGGTTCACCTCCAGGATGGAAGTTACGTCCACAGAACTGTGTTTTCTATTATAGCTCAAGGGGAAGGTAAAACACAGTTCTGCTACACCACATATGCAGCTCAAATTCTTCTCTCTTAGATCTCTCTTTTCTCTATATTGCTCTCTTACAATATACTCTTCCCTCTCAGTCGATCTCTGCGAATCATTACATGCATGCTCTATAAGCCAGCTCCTGGTTTTAGTAAGATTCCTACAGCTAAGACCAGAACCAGAGCTCGGCTTTTACAACAGTCTACTTATCCTTATTGCCTATTTTATTCACGACTGTCTAACTGTCTATCCAACCAACTGGCTAACTAACTGATTAGCTAACTAGCTAACTAGCTAACCCTTTACAATACAAAATATATTCTTATATAGGAAGCCCGAAGGTCGTGCCATTACAACACTGTGGGCCTGTCCCAACAGTAACCCAAACCCTAATTAGTGATAGTCGATCCTCTCTGTCCTTGAGGTAGCCGCTTCCCGTCACACCACAGCTCTCTGCAGTCTTCCATGCTTCCCGGCACTGACCATGGGTACTATGCACCGCTTCTCTGTTTTCTGTCCTTCGCCTTCAATGCTTGAGCCTTGTTGCTCCTTCTTATTTATGAGGGTCACTGAGCCCTCCTGTCTTCCGCCGCTCCCTTCAATGCAGTGGGTGAGCTCTCCCTTCTCGGCCGCTCAGGTACCGTTGCCTTCTTTGACTTTCGTATCTCAAAACGTCACAGTTTCCGGCTCTGCTCTCCAGCTGGAAACGTGCTACGGCGTCGTAGCTCTGCCTTAACTTCTTTCCGCCAAAACTAGCAGCTTCTTCTGTAGCTGCGGGACCCTCCTCCAACAGTCCCCTAACACTTACTTGTGGCTCGTCCTCGAGCCACCTGCAACAGGCTTCTCTTGCTACAACTTATCCTTCGCCTCCTGCGAAGTGCGCTGTAACCTGCCTTGAAGTCCTGCGACTTCATTCTTCATCTCCTCGGCCCACTGTTTCGCCAAATCAAGCAATGCTTGATCAACCTTGGAGTCCTCTGTTCCTTCAATTTTCTCTCTGGTGGTCGTGAATTCCTTCACCTTCTGCTCAACCACGTCAACTAATTTTGTGATTTGCTCCCGAAAGGGTTGAAGCAGGTCAGTGATGTGAAGCTCCTTTGTTCTTAACTACTGCACCTCTTGCTGTAATTGGTTCATCTCCTTCATCTTTTTCATCTTCTGAAGAGCTGCTAGGCTCTTGATTTCCTCTTTCATGGCCACTGCAGTGTTCTCTACTTGCTATATACTCTGCTGGATCTCGACCTTCTGTGGTGGCTCGTCTAACTCGGCCCATGTGTTCATCGCATTTTTTAGTAGTATCCGGGCTTTGTCAATGCATGATTGTATCTGCGCAGAGGTGAGTCGAAAGGCTTCAACTCGCTCTTTCTGTTATGCCTCAGCGGTGTCTTGTAGACGAGCTTCAAGCTCGGCGATCTTTGCTTCGTGTTCTGACTTCAACCTGGCCACCTCTTCGTCCATTCTAACCACAGTCTCTTCCAGAGCCTTTGCTCTGTCTGCTACTCTCCTGAGCTTTTGGGGGGTAGGCAATGCGAACTCAATGTTGCATTTGGGTAACTCCAAGGCAATAGTCTGTAGTGCCTGAGAGAGTTCCCGATCCCTGTCCTGACATGCTTTTAACTCGTCTACCGTTTTCTGATAGTTGGTAGTGAGTGCTGCATTCTGCTTCCTCAGCTGCATGTTATGCTTGTAAGTCGCGAGCTCTCTTCCCTTGAGCTCTGCGGTTAGCTGCTGCTGGATCATGTATAATTGGTCAATGTGGAATTCCGCAAGGTTAACCTCAATGGGTTGCCCCAATTGAACTGGTAGGTCCTTCATTGTCGCAGGGAATCGGATACTCCCTGGCGAAATCAAAACGGTGTTGAGGCGATCCGTTGCTAAGGTTTCTTTGCGGGATAGTGACTGTTGCGAAGTTTCTCCGACGGTCGCCGTTACTGGTGGAGTGCGTAGCATGGCAGTCTTCTCTGTGAAAGTTTTTAAGTCGAGGAACTATTTTTTCTTCTGTGCTCTGCATCTTTTCCTGCGCCTCCTTCACCGCGTCAAGTGAGTCCTTCAGTGTATCGCACGTCCTTGTTGCGATGAGTTCATAGTCATCATCTGTTAGCGCAGTATGTGGGACTGGTTTTGAAGTTTTCTGCTTCTTTCTATGCTGTGTCTATGTGGTCCCTTGGCTTCCATTCTTTGTTATAGGTGTCTCTGCTGAATCTTCTGGTAGGTCTCTTTTCTTATCATGTGGCGGTGGCACTTCTGTTGTACCTTGTGCCTGGGTGTCCAATTTTTCCTTGTCCTTGCCTGGTGGGTCTGTCTGGTCGGTCTCCATTTGCAGTGGCATGGTGTCTTCGTATTCATGTCGCCATTGGTCATCAAAAACCTTGATGACATTCTCAACGTCTTGCATTGTCATTCTAAACCAGCCGGGAGCCCAGTCGTCCCTTTTAGTCCTTTTAGGCCTTAGGTAGATTCTATGGTTGTCCGCCAGAAAATTGAGCCGGTTATCATATGCGTCCATAGTCTCTGTACTAATCCTTGGTGATTGCTGGATAAGGTTCTGCAACATCAAATAATATTCATAAAATACTATTGCGTTAACCTGTTTCCTTGCTGGACTGCTGGTGTCCCATAAACTGGCATAGCGCACACCCCTGGGCGTTCCTCCTGGGACCTGTGGAAACTGGCTTTTGGGCGGTTCCTTCCATGCGACGAATGCACACAGTATGAGCAGCCACGAGAAGTGGAAAGGGTGGTTGGATTGATCTTGGGCTGCCAAACAATATTCCTGAAACATGTTTAATAAAAATAACGACCAATTGAACTGCTCTCCTTCAGTAACTTGTATGGCCAGATTGATCACCGATCCTGTAACTTCCTTTGGGAGGACCTTGGTAAGCAGTCTGCCTGCAAGCAGACTGGCTGTAAATCTGAGTGTCTCATTTTGTAAACTCGTGATATCATAAGCCCTTCCTCCTCGTTGTAGCTGATACTTTTTAACTAATGCTGGCGGCAGTTTGGAGTCCTTGGTCTTTCCTGTTATCTGTATTTCGGGAGCTTTACCAGTCTTAGACAGGCCAGTAACACAGTGTATCAAGTTGACATTGAGGTTGATTTTGTGACCTAGCTAGAGATAGCCTCCATGTACGCACGATAGGAGGACATGCACCACAGCATTAACCTCTGCGCTACGTCCAAAATGGGGTAGTCTCAACACATTGAGCAGACCTGACCGCTCAAGAATCTGGACATGCGGCAGGGGGATGAATTCTTCTCTACCTGTCCTTGGGTTCTTCTCAAGCACAAGATATTCATCTGGCTTGAAATGAGGGTACGTCTTACCGTCCGCTAGGTTGTAATCAATGAATTTGACAACAGCAGCATAGCCTACTAAATCGCCATTTTCCTTTACTCGAGAATCTATTGGCGGTATGGGCACAGGAAGCTTACCTCTCTTAGAAAGTTTGATGTCTGGAGCACCTTCAACTCATGGAATGAGGTAGTCCATTGAACTACGGACTTCCTCTTCCTGCTCAGAACTGGATTCCTCCATGAGCTGGGAATGGCTTCTCGTCTTTGGTGGTTCTCTGGTTCGGGACGAGCTCGGTGGGTTAGTTGTAGATGGCGACGCCATAGCTCCTGCAGGGCTGTGATGCTGAAATCTTCTCAAAATGTTTTCTAGAGGCTCGTCCTCGAACAGGACCCACTCAGCGTAAAATGGCGGACATGCAATGGCTGCAAGTTCTGAAAATCACGGCACTCTGCAACAACTTAGCTCGGCATGGGGAATGCTTAACACTTATTCTCCAGCTCTCTGTTTCTCTGCAAGTGTAACCGTCCCTAATTGAATACTAGCTGCTTTTATGTCCAATACGATAATCTCGGACATAACAGTCGTCTAGACTGGATGCACCGATCATATTAATTGCCCGGATAGGACCAGAGCCGTCATCCGATCCTTAATTAATGCGAAAATCTAGATAGAATTTTCCTCAAGACGTGTGTACAGGCGCTGGTGTCGTTGGAGATTTACCAAATCTGGAAAAAATTATTATACTGTTACCAAATCTACGGTAGGGGATACCGGTCATTTCTTCATTAACTACCTGTCAGGCAGTGACTTGACTAGCCCACTGTTGGTTGCAAACTGAGTACGTGGCAGGGGGGAACATCGCACTGTTGCGATGAAACTCCGCATCACTTGCGCAAACAAACAGTGTTAATTTTTTTTTTTTTTTTTTTGACTCCTCATTCTTGGAAAATTTCTACCGGTGTAGACTCATTCCCGGTGCGATGCCTCCTTTCAACTACACTGGACATTTGCACCATCGCGGCTGGTTTAGGTTAAGGCTGAGAGGCAAGGTGGCTATCACTATAGAGTTTAATCCTACTGCCATTGATCCATGTGGGAAAAAGCTCCTCGTTCAGCTGGCTGAGCTGAACGACACCTCCCTCTGTGACTTGATGTATCTGATATGGCCCTAGCCAATGTGTCTTAAACTTCCCTGGGAACTTGATGAATTTGCTGTCATAGAGGAGCACCAGGTCTCCGATCTGGAAATTCTTATTCTTAATGTGTCTGTCATGCCAAGATTTTTCTCGGGCCTTCTGCACTTTCTGATGGAATCCAGCGATGAACCTGTCTTCTTCTAAGGAAAGCTGTTGTGCTAGCCTTGCTTCGACTGTGTCTGTATCAGTCATCCCAGTAATCTGAGCGATTCTTAAACTGGGAAGAATGTACTCCATAGGCATAACAGCTTCCTGTCCATATACTAAGCTGAAAGGTGTGTGTCCCGTAAGTTTTTTACATGTGGTCCTATACGCCCATAAGACAGCGTTAAATCTGAGGTCCCAATCATTCCTTTGGCTATTGCAGATCTTAGTAAGAGCATTTTCTAAAATCTTATTGAAGGCCTCCACTGTACCATTAGCCTACGAGTGGTAGGGAGTGCGCTTATGGTGCTGGATCTGGAATTCTTCTGTTAATGCCTCAATAGTACTGTTCAAGAAATGTGTACCTTGGTCACTCATCAAAATTACTAGGAATCCAAACCTGCTGATGATGTTTTCAAAGAGGAACTGTGCAGCTGTAGCAGCATCACAATTTCTTACTGCTTTGGCCTCTGCCCATCTGGTGAGGTACTCTGTTCTGGTGATAATATATCTCGCACCAGTGCACTTTCCTGGTGGGTTGATAGGACCCACAAAATCTATAGCCCATTTGTCGAATGCGCGCAACGTGACCTGCGGTCGCAGTGGCATTTCATCGCGTCGTGAGGGTTTTCCTACCCTTTGGAAGATATCGCAGCATCTGCAAAAGTCCTTAGCATCTTTGTGCAATGTAGGCCACCATAATCCTGCCTGTAAGATTTTCTGCGTAGTTGGTTTTCCAGCGAAATGACCTCCTGCGGTTCCTGAATATGCTTCTCTAATAATAACGTCTTTTTCGTGCGACATTACACATCTGCGTAGAACTTCATCCGGGCCTAACTTGTATAGGTATCCTGCAATGAGGGTGAACTCTGCTGCCTTAACAACCAACTATTTCTTTTGCTGCTTAGTAAACTCATCAGGTGCTACTCCTGTGGTGAGGAATTGAATAATGTCGGCATAGTACTCGTCTGCGATCTGTATGGAAAACAATGGTGCATCTGGCAGATTGTCTTCTAGGTTACTGGGCTCTTCTCCTGAGTCTAACCGCGACAGATGATCCGGTCCTGCATTCAGTCTTCCTGGTTTCACAATAATTTCAAAATCATACTCCTGGAAGAGGAGTAACCATCTGCAGATTCTCCCTCCTAACACTGGTTTATTGACTAGGTACTTTAATGCAGAATGGTCAGTAAACATTTTAAACGAGGCACCCAATAGATCATGCCTGAACTTCTGCAGCGCATATACCATAGCTAAGCCCTCCCTTTCTGTTGTGGTGTAGTTCTTTTCCGTTGTTGATAGCTTTCTGCTGGAATATGCGATGGGATGGTCAAGATCCCCTTTTCCTGGCTGTGTCAAGACGACTCCTAATGCGATACCAGATGCATCGACATGTACATGAAATGGATTAGTCCAGTTGGGAAATACTAGGATGGGTGCTGTAACCATCTTCTCCTTAAGTATGTCGAGACTCTGCTGGCATTCCTCATTCCATAGGAATTTTACATCTTTCTTTAGCAATTTCTCCATCGGTGCTGTAATCTTTGCGTATCCCTTGATGAACTTTCTGTAATACCCGGTATGACCAAGTACTGTCCTTAGTTGCTTGACTGAGTTAGGTGCTGGAAGGTTTACAATGATAGCGATCTTGGCGGGGTCTACCATCAAGCCTTGTCTGCAAACAATGTGGCCCAACAAAATACCAAATGGTGCAAAAAATATACATTTCTTCAAGTTTAGAGAAATTTGGTACTGCCTACATTTCTCTAACATCAGTCTTAGATCTCCTATGTGCTTATCAATAAACCCAAATACAGTCCAGTCATCAAAATATACTTCTAAGAACTTATGGATGTATTCTTTAAAGACAGCAACTACTACTCTAGAAAATATAGCTAGTGCATTCTTAAGGCCAAAGGGCATTACCGTATACTGGAAAGAGCCCCATTCTGTTGCAAATGTGGTCTTGGATCGATCTTCTGGATGTATTCTGATCTGATGGTAGCCTGAAAACCCATCAGTGAAGGAGTAGACCTCCTGTCCTCCCACATTGTCTAATACCTCATCAGTGAATGGTGTTGGAAATGGATCATGAAGTGATGCATCGTTGAGTTTTCGCAGGTCAACACAGATCCTGATGTCCCCTTTTGTTTTCTTCTCTTGCACTACCATGGGGATAACCCATTCGCTTTCCTCAACTGGCTCGATGATGCCTGCTGCTAGCATTTTATCAATTTCGTCCTTTACTTTTTCTTTGTAGCACGGATTCAATCTATATGGGCGCTGCTTAACTGGTCTAGCATCCTCCTTTAATGGTATCCTCATGACTCCCAGGTCTCCAACTATTCCCTTCATCTCTGTGAACTTGGTGGGAAATAGGTCCTGATAGTCATGTAGCAGATCTGCAATCTGTCCGACTGTTGCATCGTTCCAGTAGTCTCCAATAGAGGCAAACTTAGGTTCTGCGTCTGTGCCAATATTGATCTTTTTAATCTTAATGGGCTCGGTGATTGCTGGAATCTCTAACTGTGGTCCCTCCACATCGCGAGTCCCTTCTGATTCCGGAATGTTGGTGTTGCGAGGATCCTCATCCGCCTCCTATGGTTCTGATGCAAAGTTATAGCATTCCAACGCCTCTTCTAGCTGGATAGTCCACTCAGGTTGGACTGGTAATGAGATGGTGCGATCCTCAAAAATCTTTGTCTTGATTATGTCTAGGGCCTGAGCAACACTTGGATGTTCTGACTCAAACGCAAAGGTGAGTAGGAAGTTGTCTGTCATAAGTGACCATGTGGTTGTTCCCTTGCGCAGCTCGGTCTCTGTGTACCAATTCCTTGGAACTGTGTCCAATGTATGAATGAATCTGTGAACCCATTCATCCTCTGGAATGTTCGACCAGTTCTATTCACATGTCTGAATGTGTACCCTAGGGTCAGTTTCTCCTGTGTACTTCTGCTGGACATACTCTCTGTTGTCAGAAAATCTGATCGCCATCAGTCTTTTCATATTATCCCATGATACGATATTCTCTTTATGCGCATACCACCATCTTGCAGGTGTGGCTCGAACTGCAAGGTCCATAGCTGCGATCCTCTGCTCATGAGGAATTTGTTGCTCAAATTGTTCAAAAAAATCCTGGATATCCATCAGACCATGATATGATGGAGTCTCAGCGATCTCTGCGCCAATCCATCGCAGTGATTTACTGATAAACGCACATCTACGCGCTGAGACTTCATAAAGTCTATTCTGCCAGTTTTCTAGACCAACATCAGAATCCGATGCGCATGAGCTGTCGCATCGCCAACTAATGTTCCCTTCTGCGGTTGGATTGATGTAGTCGTTCTGGTTTGCAGTCATCTGGTAGAGACTATCGATGTTATGTGCCTCTTCCTCTGCTCGGATAGGTTCAATATATCTAGGACCTTGGTAAGGATCCAGCGGTGTGATGACCCTGATCTGCGCATCCTCAAAGGTCATTTGTCTTCTCTTTAGGTCAATGACAGCTTTGCTACCAATCGCCCAATCAATACTTAATAGTGTTGGATATGGTCGACCGTCGCCAATGATTTCTATAACCTCAAAGTCCACAAAAGTACGAACTCCGTCAATATCAACTGGCACCTGCGGTAGTCGACCCAATGGTGATACTCGCTGCTGATTAGCTAATCTCAGGTGGATAGGTGATAGGGCTAACTGAGGACTACCCATCTGTTCCCATGTCTGCTTAGTTAAAACATTCACCTCTGATCCTAGATCTAAGACAACCTCATCCATTTCAAACTCACCAATCTGCGCTGTGAATTTCATCTCTCTTCCTGTCCTTGTATGTCTTGTAATATTATGGACAGCGCGGTGTGCACTGCCCGAGAGAGAGGGTTGCTGACACTGATCTATCATACGCTGTAGCTCACCGACAGCTTTATCATTTCTCAGGAGTTTCAAGCAGCTGTACAGGAAGGATTGTACACTTCTTATCGATTCATCATCGTCACATCTTCCCGATGTGGTAGCCTGTTGTGCCTGCTCAGAGCTATCGCCACAAGGTGTTTGCTGCGGTACGCTCCTAGATGACGGTACCTGCGGTCCTGATATCGTAGGTTCGTCAAAGGAAGCCTTGGCTGCATGAAAGGTCTCTTTATTCTGCTGTAGGTCGAGTGTTGTTGCTTTACTAGGAGCTCTGCGCACCCACCCCTGACTTGTGTTCTTTCCGGTCTCCTGCGATGTGCCACTGGTGGAAGCACCGCTCCGAGTCACAATATTGACTCTTGGTTCTGGTTCTACCTTCTCAGCAACGATAAGTTGGATGTTCTGGTGTGCGGCTGGTTTAGGGTCTCTGATCTTAGCTATCAAGATAGGACACTCTTCTATGGTATGATCATAAGATTTACAGTAGTTACAAGTAGTAGTGGCGTTCTGACAGTCCCTAGCATAGTGTCCGAAGATTCCACAATTATAACAAGTGACTGGTCCATGACCTTGGCCAAAACCTCCTCCTTGGCCAAAACCTCCTCCTCGACCAAATCCTTCTCCACGTGCGAAGCCTCCTCCACGGCCTCGTCCTCTGAATCCTCCTCCTCGGCCTCCGTAAGTCTGATCCGGCTGTGGTCCTATTGCTAGACCCTGTGTGTCTGCTTGGACTCTATACACATCATGTGTTCTTTCCGACATGAGATCATAAGCTCGGCAGTCTTGTTGATCGTGCCCGACGGACTTACAGAAGATACAATATAGGTTTTTAGGTGTCTGTACATACTTCTGAAGCAAGGGGAATTGCTGAGGTGGATGTCCTTGTGTTTTACATATTTCACACCATGGCCCTTGCGTTCATGGTAAGGGGTTAGGAGCCCCTGACGCTAAATATTTTGCAAAGACTGGACAATTATCTTTACTATGGCCCTGTGCTCTACACTTTATACACCATGTGTCTTGCATAACCTCTTTCCCTTTTTTAAGTTCGTGTATCTGTAATGTAAGATTGGCCAACTGGGTCTGTAGAGTTGTCATGCCTGTACTGGTTTCTGCTAAAGGTGAAGCCTCTAGTTTCATTGCCATCTCCAGTGCTTCATCTTGAGTAGTGAGTTTCTGCTGCATTAGTGGCATTCTGATATGAGGGAGCAGCGCTGCAATAAACCATTCCTTATGCTGCTGCGGCGCAAACTCGAAACTTACCTGATCTATAAGAGCTTTAAATTTCTGGTCAAAGTCCCATACTGACTCTGATGGTAGCTGCTTAATATCCTTAAGCTCTGTAATGCACTGAGACTCAGATTTAGGTTTCTTAAATTCTTTAATCATGGCGTTCTTGACCTGGGCAAGCGTCTTGGGTAATGTAGTATATTTTATGTACCATGTCAAGGCTCTGTCTCTGAGTGTGGTGACCAACTGTACAAGTTTAAGGTTATCGTCATTGATTGTTTTAATGGTCCACATGGCTTCACAGAGGAACCAATGTTGTTCCGGGTCTTCTGCTCCTGTACCTTTAAAAATAGGTATCTTCATGTTGTCTCCCATTCTATTTCTCTGTGGTGGGTTCTGACTAACTGGGGTACTACTACTCAGCGGTGTAGGTGAAGGTGTTGTAGCGGGAGTAGGTACTGACTGTGAGCTACTAGATGGAGTACCTACGGGGTTATTTTGAGTCCCTGTCTGCTTCTATGGAGTATAGGGGTGGTAAGGGATACCCCCCTCTGGTTCTTCGGTGGTGCTAGGGCTCTGTTGTCTAATACTGTCTGATCTTTCTTCAAATGCAGGAGAACTAAAATCTACTTTATACTTCTTTCCACTACGTGTTCGTCCAATGTCATCAAAATCACTTTCAAACTCTTGTGACATTACTATTTTTACTTATTCATCTGAGACTAGATCCATTGTTCCTTTTTCATATAGCAGCATCTTAAGGGACAAGTTTAGAGATCTTAGGTAATTACCGCGATATCCTCTGAAGAAGTATCGTTCAGCTGCGCTGAAGCTCTTTCTCTGGTCAACTGCAAATTCTGTAACAAAGCCTTCTAGCACACTTGTCAGCCAGAAGTCCACTGCTCTCGTAATCGGATTGTCAAGGTTCTGCATAGTCTGAATCGGCTCCGATGTCCAGACAATGTTTCTTTTCTTCTTGAATGTGTTCCTATCTGTCAACTTGGATAACCAGTCGAAAATCTCGTTTCCATAGGTTGCAAAAAATATAGCGTGTATGTCTGAAGCGATATGCTTTTCTAACCAGGCCTCTGTGCTCAGTTTAGGGCTTCGATTTTCTTTCTTGGCAAACTCCCTTAAGTCTGAATCTAGCCACTGGTGAAACTCTGCTCTGGTAGGATGCCAACAGAACATTGACTCCCAGTCCTTCAAACCGGCAACGGAACCATTTGTTGATTGCATGGGCAGACCCGGGTTTACTATAATCAACCAACAACACCCCTAGCTCACTGGCCCTTTCGGCGACAGACCGCAAGGCGGCCTGAAGTCTCACCTGAAGTGAATCTAATGGGTTGTCCAAGGACTCAAGTGTCTTGGACCAGGTTCCGAGGCAATCCTACTGGTGTTGTACAACTCTTCGGGCTGCGAGCTCTCTCTCTCTCTGTCGGCGTGACGTGCAACCTCCTGCTCGCGTCGCGTGATCCCGTCGTCACGCAGCTCTTCTAGCCGCGAGATGTTCTTTCCACCACCATGCGATCCTTCTCTAGGATGCGCACTTTCCCTGACTTGTGATATTTCCTACCTTACCGCATCGCCGCGCACTGTGTGACACGCAGCTCCTGCTCAACGCGAAATCCTCAACCTGCGGTATCACGCACCGCAGCTTCTCTGCCGATGCGATATCACCTCTCTGTGATATCCTACCTTCGCGGTTTAGCGCACTTAGCGTTGCTTGTGTCGACATGCAAGACTTAACGTACAAAGCTATTCAATACTGCATTCAGGAACTGTTACGCAAACATAAATGAGACACATACAATCGTGCTAAAGACTGTTAACTTATGATTATCCTTCAGTGCTGTAGTGAACTGATTAATACATTCATCCATTAGACTGCAACGAAGTCCATAAAGTAACTACGCAATGCATAAGTAAACATAACATAAATCAGTCACATAACACAGATTTTAACGTGGTTCACCTCCAGGATGGAAGTTACATCCACAGAACTGTGTTTTCTATTATAGCTCAAGGGGAAGGTAAAACACAGTTCTACTGCACCACATATGCAGCTCAAATTCTTCTCTCTTAGATCTCTCTTTTCTCTATATTGCTCTCTTACAATATACTCTTCCCTCTCAGTCGATCCCTGCGGATCGTTACATGCATGCTCTATAAGCCAGCTACTGGTTTTAGTAAGATTGCTACAACTAAGACCAGAACCAGAGCTCGGCTTTTACAACAGTCTACTTATCCTTATTGCCTATTTTATTCACGACTGTCTAACTGTCTATCCAACCAACTGGCTAACTGACTGATTAGCTAACTAGCTAACTAGCTAACCCTTTACAATACAAAATATATTCTTATATAGGCAGCCCAAAGGTCGTGCCATTACAACACTGTGGGCCTGTCCCAACAGTAACCCAAACCCTAATTAGTGACAGTCGGTCCTCTCTGTCCTTGAGGTAGCCGCTTCCTGTCACACCACAGCTCTCTGCAGTCTTCCATGCTTCCCGGCACTGACCATGGATACTATGCACCGCTTCTTTGTTTTCTGTCCTTCGCCTTCAATGCTTGATCCTCGTTGCTCCTTCTTCTTTATGAGGGTCGCTGAGCCCTCCTGTCTTCTGCCGCTCCCTTCAATGCAGTGGGTGAGCTCTCCCTTCTCGGCCGCTCAGGTACTGTTTCCTTCTTTGACTTTCGTATCTCAAAACGTCACGGTTTCCGGCTCTGCTCTCCAGCTGGAAACGTGCTACGGCGTCGTAGCTCTGCCTTAACTTCTTTCCGCCAAAACATAGCATTCCGCCAAAACTAGCAGCTTCTTCTGTAGCTGCGGGACCCTGCTCCAACAATGCCATGAAGACGAAAGATCTGGTCCAGGAAAATTTGAGCAACGGAAGAGGCTGTATAGGGATGGCTGAGAGCACAAAAATGAGGATATTTGGAGAGGCGATGAACCACAACCAAAATCACAGTCTTCCCTCCAGATTTAGGGAGCCCGTTAATGAAATCCATGGAAATATCTGTCCATATCTGCGGAGGTATGGGCAAGGGCTCGAGCAATCCCGGAAGGGGTGTTGTTTCACCCTTATTGTGTTGGCAGGTATCACCTTCAACCACCATCTGTTGAATTGTCCTTGTCATGCCTTGCCAAAAGAAGTTGCGCCGTGCCCGTTCATACGTTTTGAGAAAACCAGAGTGCTCCGCTGACGGAGAAGCATGGAGTTCATAGAAGATAGCTTGTTGAAGAGCTGTGTTATGGGGAAGCACCAGACGACCCTTGTATCGCAATGAAGCACCATCCCAAGAGGAATGTGGAACATCAGAAGGGTTGTTGGCCAAGCGTTGGATGATGTGAGATAATGAAGAGTCATTGACATAATCCTGCTGAACTGATTGCAACTAATTTGGAACAGGCATAGAAATAGCGGAAAGAGAACCTTGGTCATCAAATGTGCGAGAAAGGGCATCCGTCACAAGATGGTCCTTACCCTTCTTATAAGTGATCTCATAGTCATAACCCATGAGGTTGCTAACCCATTTCTGTTGTGCTGGGGAGGATACACGCTATTCTAGGAAATATTTCAGACTCTGGTGATCAGTCTGGATGCAAAAATGAGTCCCTGAGAGGTAGGGTCGCCACTTTTGTACTGCATGCAAAATGGCCATCATTTCCTTCTCATATGTAGAGGCAGCTAAAATTCTTACCGGAAAGGGCTTCGCGGGTGAACGCAATGGGGTGTTCATCTTGAAGGAGAACAGCACCAAGTCCATTGCCGCAAGCATCACTCTCAATAGTGAAGGGCTTGGAAAAATCGGGCATAGCTAAAATGGGTGTAGTACACATAGCTTGTTGCAGCTTGTCAAATGCACGCTCAGTAACATGTGTCCATTTAAAAGCATCATTTTTCAACAGTGCAGTTAATGGAGCTCAAGCTTCCCATAATCCTTGACAAACTTGCGGTAGTAGCCAGTCAACCCCAAAAAACCACGAAGGCTCTGGAGTGTCTTAGGAGGTGGCCAATTGTTCATGGCAGCGATTTTGGCAGGATCCACACGAACCCCTGGTGCTGAGATAATGTGCTCGAGATACTCAACTTCCTTTTGGCCAAAAACACATTTAGACTTTTTGGCATGGAGATGATGATCAGAGAAAAGTTGCATTACA
>LPNX010621957.1:335961-354346 GCA_001517045.1 Pseudotsuga menziesii
AGACAAACATGTCAGAGCGGAGGTTATAATCTCCCATAGAGATACGCACATTACGACACTTCCCTTTGCAAGGTAAGGTGCCCCCATTGGCAATCATGACTTCAAAGTTGGAGCAAGGATGGATAAAACAATCAGCTTGTTTGGCGATCTGAGGGTCAATGAAATTATGAGTGCTGCCAGAATCAATGAGTATTGTAAGAGGAAGCTTCTTGAAGTAACCGCGTACCCGCATTGTTTGGGGGGCAGTGACTCCAGCTAAAGCATGGAGGGATATCTCGGGTTGGTCGTCCTGAGATGGGGGGTCAGTAGGCGGCTCCTGAGTGTCAACCGAAGCATCCATTACATCGGCAACTTCTTCACCAATTTCAGAGGCAGGTGGAGAATCCACATCCAAGAGATAGATCTTTTGTTGAACACATCGATGTCCCCAACTGAATTTCTCATCACAATTATAACAAAGCCCTTTTTCTCTGCGTGCCTGCATCTCTGTTTCAGACAACTGCTTGATTGGAGGTGAGCGAGGAGCTGGCGGAATGGGAGGTCGTTGAGAACCCATATTGTGGAAGGGAACAAAAGAGGATTTGGAGCGCTATTGGGCTGCCATCTTGTCTTCTGCCAACTTAGCCAACCCCAGGGCTTCCATCATTGTGTTGGGACTGAACAATTTGACCTCAGAGTGAATTGCATCCTTTAGACCACTGATAAAACAACTCCGGTAGAAGTCATCAGGTAATCCTTCAGTGTGATTAGCTAGTTTCTCAAATTCAGTTTGATACTCTTTCACAGTGCCAGTTTGGCGAAGTTTAGTGAGAGCTCCTGTGAAGTCATCAAAAGCACTCGAACCAAATCGGTGCAAAAGGAGCTGGCAAAAAGCAGGCCATTTTGGCTCTTAATGAGCCTTGATGTACCAATGATACCATTGAAGAGCTTCCTGTTCCAAATGAAAGGAGGCAAGTGGAACTTGGTGGACATAAAAAGTATTATGAAGGCTGAAATGTTGTTCTGCACGATAGATCCATCCAGTCGGATCAGTACCATTGAAGCGCGGAAAATCTAGCTTTGGACCGCGAAAATTGCTGGAAGAAGAGAACCCATTGGTTGATGAAGACTTGGACTATCGTCTGGTGTTCATAGCTGAATGCTCAAGATGGAGACTGAGAAATTTTTCATCCAGTTCCTGGAGTTTGGCTTGGATGGCTGCAAGTGCTTCCTCCATGATTTTTGCTCCTGTGCGGGTGACAACCATAAGTAGGAGATTTTTCAGGAAGGGATCTGCAACGGCGCGGAAGTGATCGGCAACAGGTGGATCTGCAATGGCGCGGAACTGACCGGCAACAGTTCTGGACAGCGAAAATCTGCAATTGTGCAACTGAAAATAGATATGGACCCCAGGTATGTGCGGCTTCCTATCGGTTCAAGGGATTCACTCGGCCACCAATGCTGTCTGAAGGCTTGCGTATTGGGGCAGTACCCCTCACTCCACGGCTCAAGTAAAACTGATAACCGCTTGGCCACAAACGACAGCTCTTGGTTTACCTCACGGATGGGAACTAGTCAATCAGGTAGGGGTTGTTGCCCTTTTCGCTGGCAGGTCCTCTCAATGGGACAGCTACTTCAGGGTTCCTATGGTACTCCTCACAATGAGTTTTAGGGCTTATGCCCAAGTACTTCCCACAGTTAAGCGGAGAGGGATTATTCCCAGATCCGAACCTGCAACAAAAAAAAAAATTGGGCAGAAATTCCACCCAATGTTCAAAAACCAAATCTATATTGCTCAGAATCTCTATTATAGCATGTTTCCGGAACTGGAACAACCACTCTGCTTCTACCCATGAATTCGGAATAGAAATCTGGGCACTCGGTCAGAAGATTTTCGCGCCGCAATTTCCGCGACCGTCACCGAAATTCTGAAAAATTGCAGATTTTAAATCCGCGATATCTCCACTTTTAGAACTCCAAATGAGATGATTTTTTTTTTGAAACTGCGTATTTTTGAAAGAGGAATTCAAATATGAAATCTTTTTATTCTAATTTTGTGCAGAGAGTTTCAGAAATTTATCTGAAAGTCACCACCCAAAAAAAAAATTTCCCACGTGTGCCAAGGAAAGTGCTCTGATACCAGATGAGAGGAACCTACAGCAAACAAGTAATCAAAACACATGATATAGCAGCAGAACTCAGAATCACTTTTATATTAATCGCAAGCCACTTCGAGGGGGCAACCTCCTTTGAGAAAGCTCAATACAAAATAACTTCACAGTCCTTCCTTGGCCTCAACACACACTTATATACCAAAATAGGCGCCAATACTATGGGTCAAAACCATGGGCCAATATAAACTATGGGCGCCAATACTATGGGTCAAAACCATGGGCCAATATAAACTATGGATCAACAAATACTACAGGCGGCTTACAAAGCATATGCGCCTCACAACAATAACACAAACTATGGATCAACCATTACTATGGGACGACTTACAAAGCATATGCATCCAACAACAATATACTAACATAGTAAAGAGAGGGATTGACATGGGTTCCTAACAACTTTCAGGCCATAAAATTTTAAAGTGTATCAAATGGATGTCAAGTCTGCTTTTACTGAATGGAAAACTAGAATAATAGGTTTATATTGAACAACCTAAAGGTTTTCTGTTATCAGAAAGCATAGACTATGTTGATAAATTGAAAAAGGAACTCTATGAATTGAAAAAGGAACTCTATGGCCTCAAACAAGCTCCAAGGGCATGGTTTTCAAGGCTGGAAAACTACTTAAAGCAATAAGGATTTTAGAGAGGGGCCACTAAAAGTAACCTCTAATTAAAAATTGAAGATGAAAATATAATCATTGTTGTTGTTTATGTAGATGGCATCATATTTGGAAGCAATTTACAAATACCAAGTGTAAACTTTGCTTCTAAAATGAAGAAGGAACTCGAAATGTCAATGTTGAGTGAACTAACATTCTTTTTGGGATTACAAGTTTACAAAACAGACAAAGGAATATTTATCTCTCAAAATAAGTACATCAAAGACATGCTTAAAATATTTAATATGGAAGACTCCAAACCTGTTAGTACTCCTATGATCACATGTTGTAAATTAAGGAAGGACGACCAGTCTCTAGAAGTGGACCATACCATGTATAGATCCATGATAGGAAGCCTGCTATATGTGACAACTACAAGACCATATGTGATGCAAGTTGTAGCTTTGGTTGCTAGCTTCCAGTCAACCCCCAAAGAGACACATGTAATAGCAGTAAAAAGAATCTTCAAATATTTGAAAGGTAGTTTGGACTATGGGTTATGGTACCCAAAAAGTCAAGACTTCAAATTGAAAGCATTTACTGATGCGGATTGGGCAGGAAGTGTTGATAATCAAAAAAGCACCAGTGGAGAAACATTCCTTTTAGGAAATTGTTTGGTATCTTAGTCGAGCAAGAAACAATCCTCCATTTCTCTCTCCATAGCATAAGCCAAATACGTTGTTGTTGCGTCATGTTGCACTCAATGCATTTGGATGAAGCAGACACTAGAAGACTTACCTGTGAAGTATGAGCACCCAATAGTAATAAATTGTGATAATACCAGTGCCATAAATATGTCAAAAAATCTTGTCATGCACTCCAAAACAAAGCACATACCAATAAATTATCACTTCCTAAGAGAACAAGTATCCCAGAAGTTTGTCAAACTAGAGTATGTTGACACAAAAGAACATATTGTTGATATCTTCACCAAGACACTACCCAAGGAAGCCTTTGATCATTTTAGACAAAAGCTGGGAGTAATCTCCTTACAATAGTTGTAGGAGAGGAAGAATAATATCAGGGGGAGATATGTTGATAGGGGGAGTTGTCAGAAGGAAGCCTTTGTCATTGTTGTCAAAGGGGGATAAAATGTTGTCCAAAAGGAAATGTTGCCATCAATGTCAAAGGGGGGATTGTTGATAATATATTTGTCATTGATGTCAAAGGAGTTCAGGAATAACAAAGAGATAACAAACATACATAATAGCAGGATGAACTGAGTAAGAGACAAAGGATCCATTACGTGTATTAGGAGTTCAAGAATGACAAAGGAACAATGAGTAAAACATGATGACAAGGTGAACTTAGTGAAAGACAGAGGAAGTGGCAGATAATAGTCTAAAGTGCCAAATAAATTTTCAACGACTCATATCATTTGAGAGACATAGATTAATGGTCTATAATAAGATTCACAAAATAAATATGCATGGAAAATAACATTCCTAAACACTAGAGTGAAGTGAAAAAATGGACCGTCCAGATCAGTCAAGGGAAATTGTGGAGGATGATTTTGAGAATATCGACGGTAGTGAATTATTTTAGCACAAAGAAATGTGAAGATCTGTAATTAGCATTTAATCGTATATCAATGCTAAGGAGTGAACCCACAAGGAAATCAACAATTTAGAAGAAATGCGGAAACAAAGTTGCGGATGAAAATTGCGAAGGTCCAAAATGGGAAAGTGTGGTTCTACATTCTACAATCCACAATCCGTAAGATTGATAGTCATAAAAGAATCCGCAAGAGATCGATGGCATAGAATCATAATTGTAGAAAAGGAAATTGTGGAAGTATTTTCAAAAAATGTGGAAAACCCACAATCGGCATTCTACAATTTGCAATTCGGAAGATCGAGGGCCAGGAAAGATTCTGCAAGAGATCGACAGTGTAGAAGAAATATTGCGGAAATGAAATTTCATAAGTGTTTTCAATAAATTTGAGAAACCCGCAATCCGAAATCTGCATTTAATATAAAGATCGATGATCAAGAGAGAGTCTGCATGAAATCAATGACACAGAAAGTATCTTGCAAAAAGGAAATTGCAGAAGGACATTTTGAAAAAAAAGGGTCAGAACGCGCAAATCCGCAATCTGCAATCCGCATCTGATCTCAGATTAAACGATCAGAGAAGAGTCCACACGAAATAAACGGTGCAGAAAGGTTGTTGCAGAAAGCTAAGGAAATTGCAGAAAGATGATTACAGAGGGAAATATGTGTGTATATTGATGGACATGAAAGAGTCCATAATGTATCAACGACTCAAGATGGTTGCAGAAAGGATCTATTGCAGAAATATAATTAGGTAAGTTCAGAAGAATTTATGGTGAAAAATTATCATTGCGGAGAGGCAATTCTGGTAATATTTTGTTATGGAAAGGTATGACTGATAAAACTAAATAGAGTTAAAGAATTGTTGAAATCAAGAATTGAGTTTTCATGAAGAGGCATGATCTAAAAATGAAAAGGCGCAACGTTAAAGAGATGCATTCACAAAAAACATGTTAGAGGGTATTTATAGTCAGAGTGCTGAGTGAAAGAAATCGTCTCTGCAGTCCAGATCATATCAGCAACTAGAAGAGGTAGATATCAATGACATGTAGAAGTAATTTGTGACAGAGATTAAGATAAAAAAGAGATCTAGAAGTTTAACAAAACACATTAGGGTGGAAGGGTGGTGCAAGGGTAGGATACAAGCCTACAAGGGGGTTGTATCTTTCTTCAAGTAATTGCTGGTAAATAGGTTGCAATAGAATCCTTTTAGTAGCCTCTGATAAAACTAGGGGGTCGTAGCCTCCTTCAAGTAGTTGCTAGTAAATAGGGTGTAGTACCATCCTTGTCTGTAGAAGCACGCAGAAACTATTTGTAAATATAATTTTGCAGTAATTGGAAGTATTGATGGTTTACCCAATTAGGATTCCACGGTAAATTTGGGGTCTGTGTGTTCTTGTTGATCATGTGTGTTAATGACTAAATTAAAAGTGGTTTAGATTTTCAAAATTTACCAATACTGATTCACCCCCTCCCCCCTCACTACAAAATTTGAGGCCAAAATCCGACGGCTACCATGTCTGAAATTCGATACTAACATGTCGGGTATTCGACACATACACTTTTTTTGTTGTTGTCGGTGGCGTAAAGTCGGATCTCCGATCGTCGACTAATAAGGGTCAAAGCTCTGACAGACCATTGTGTCGCATATTTGACCGTTATTCCTTCCGAAGTGCCAACCAAAATTGCATAAACCATAGGAAATCCGACATCCTTCGACCCTTGAAGTGTCGGTCGTCCGACAAACAAAAGTGTCTGAGAAATGGTGGTGTCATTGGTTTTTAATTTAGACAGTGTCGGTACTCCGACACTAGAAGAGTCGACCTTCCAACGCAATTCGACATGTTAACCGTCGGTCGTCCGATGGGAGGAAGCATCTGAGTCATGGCACGACCGTCGGATGGGTTGACCAGAGTGTCGAAAGAACGTCGAAAAAGCGACGCCTATTGATGGATTTAAAAAAAAAAACCAAAGATTTCGCTTATGGCCACATGGTTTCAGCCTAGAATTTGACTACTGAAGGAAGCCTGGTAGAAAACTAGAGGATTCCATGTCAAGTATATATTTCATCCTTGCACATATAGTTATCACAACTACTTACTCTTAACTTTACTTTTCACAAAATAGAAAACCTAATATCCTCAAGAGAAGCACCCTCCTTTCTATTTATGGAATAAGGAAGAGAGTAATTACAAGCAAACCCTGTACTAAGTCTACACGTGGACCACTTAACAAGACAAAGTCCAATCTAACCAATCCATGAACACTTTAAGAGAATGTTCCTTAACTAGAGACATTACATGTGCTAAGGGTAGGTGATTACAACACAACTTCACGACAGTGTGAACCACATGTACAAAGGTCACGTAATCCCATGCCCGCATGTTCCAACTTACCCACTTAGAAATGGCCTATGTGACTTGGATTTCAAGAGAGTCGGAGAAAGGTTGCTTGCAATCAAGTTTTCCTAGTTGAACACAATGCAATGCTTCTCTGGGTGAGACTATTAGTTGGAAAGTGGAATGAAGCAGTCCCCATACACTGTCTGTGTCCCTGACCTCCATTTTGAGTTGACTAAAGTTCTAAAGGGTGGTATTTTATAACATGATTAAGATGAAATGGGTCTAAAGAATTGTGTTTATCCTTCATATGCATTGTGCTAATTGTATAAGTATCTGCATAAGTTTCTCCCTATATAAGAAAGAGCTCTCATGCAAAGAGTGCTTTACATCCCCAATCTTAATAAGTGACGATGGAGGACACTGAACCTATAGAGTCTCTAAATAGAGGGGACCAAAGGAAACAGCTAAGATAAAAAAAAATAGCAAAAATAAACTTGCTGACCAAGAGGCATTCAATAATTTTAGAATAGTATAGCTTTGCTCAAGGAAGGGATATAGAATAAGATTGAATCCTACAAATACATAACCACTTCATATAGCAAAGAGACAAAGAAACAACAGAGTATGTTACCTTAAATCATTATTAATAATGTACAGTATATATTTAACTTCACTCTTGCAAATTCCAAACAACCAGTAGAATAGTACAATAGAATAGTCTAGCAAACTTCCATGGGATCAATACTTGTTTTCAGAATTATAGTCTTAGGGTAAGCAGTAAATGGCATATATACCTCATTTGGCACATTTGATACTTTGAAATTTCCTTCAAATTCTGGTTTTGGAGTGTACTCCAAGTCTTCAATGCCCCACCCCTACACACTCAGAAAATAAACGAAAAGGAATTGGAAAACTAAAGAAGAGCAACGATGTTCATGACAATCAATGCAACATCAATTTGCAAACAATAAAAATCCCAAAACATAGCTGAAAGAAATCCCAAAACAAACGATAGGTTGACCAATGGGCATAAAACAATTCCAAGTGTGTTTACCTCTCGATTTTTAATAAGATAGCATTGCCCATCCACCATGTGTGAAATCATCATTATCATGTCATATTCGGCATCAGGGAACTTGAAAGGAAGCTTGGTCCCTATATCAAAAGCACACACACGAACTTCGGCTCGTTGAAGAAGATTTGCTCTATTTTCTAAGGTAACCTTTGAAGAGTTCACTTTAACAGTGTACCATTGTCCACATCTTGCATCTGCAGGATTGCAAAATCCATAAACAAGTAAAGAATGAATGTTAGTTTTTCGGTATATAAAAACTCTTGCTGCAAAGGCTGTTGAATGTGGACTTATGATGTAGAGACAAGCCATTCTTTGTTCAAAAGCATCTTGAAAACATTGAATGTGGACTTATGATGTAGAAACAAGCCATTACTTGTTCAAAAGCATCTTGAAAACATAAAATGAAGACATGAGTGTGTTGCGAAAATAAATGCATCCTGCTACAATTGACCAAGTATTCAAACAATCTATCTCCAAAGCTATCATGCCCAACCATTTATATAAACATGTTATATAACATCTATATAATGCAGCTAATCCAAAGAAGCAATAAATAAGAGAGATCAGTAATATGAGGGGATCATCCACCTCAATCATCCAAAGAATGTCAATAGCAACAGCACATAAAAGACTCAAGTGATAAGGGCTAGAAAAGCTGGAAAGTGCCCTGACCAGTACATTCACCATCAATGAATTCAGTAAACTGAAAATGGCCTAAGGCCAAGGTTAATGCTTCTTTGGATAAGCTATCAACCTTAGTATTGTGTTCTCTGAATATGTGAACTGCTTTTAGCTGGATGAAGTAAGGTTCCATATCATGGATACATTGACACCAACCATCAAGTGCAAGTAAAGTTAGTTATGATCTTCTATTGAACCAATTAATGATGGCTATGGAGTCACCATGAATGTGCAGAGTGGGAAGGCCATGGATTTAGCACAATAAAGAAGAGTCCATAAAGCAAGTAGTTCAAATCTGGTATTTGTACTCATAACAACACCCAATTTGAAGCAAAAATAGTGGTCCTGGGTGATCAAAAGATGAACACCTATGCCTCCAATTTGATTGGCTGAAGCCCCATCAAAGAAGATGTAGGTACAATTATTGAAATAGTTTATTTAGTCAAACTAGGAGGTTGGATGGAGTGGAATAATTAGTACGAGCCTCCTCCTAAGGCCGAGTTTAATGGTCGTGTTGTGAACACACCTAGCAGCTCTTCATCTGGCGGAGAAACAGGAACCCTACTCTCGGTTCTAGCTGTCTAATTTTCCAACATGTTCTGGACTATGTCCGGGGATGGTATATCGGTAATTTTCGGTGAGGAGAAGATGTTGAGATCTTTCTGCCACGGGTCAACAGAGTTGTCTGCCATGTCTACCAGACCTACTCCCCAATTCACAAAAACCTCCAAATTGAACTGAACTGTCCAAAACAAAATGAGTCGCAACAATGTCCAAATACACTTGTCATTTTTTATTATATATTATTATATATTATATGTATTTTATTATTATTTTTATTATATGTTATTTTATATTATATAAATTGCCATAATAGTATTAGGATATTTTTATTGGATTCTTTTGCTTGAAAGTTGAACTGCCTAAAAGTGCACAGATCGCATTTAGGACCCTTTAATATTCATAATAACAACTATTGTTATAGGATTTTATTCTCCAAATGAAACACTAAAACCATACTTATCGGTTAATATTTGTGTAGGGATGTTTTTCTGATCTTTCCCATGATTTATGATACTAATGGGATTGTATGCAAAAATTTATGTATGCCCTAAGAAATCTTATGTATGCCCGTCTTTTAGTTACATACAATTGTCCATTCTCACTTATTATTTCTTGCATTTCCTTTTCCTAACATTTCCTCTTCCTTTTACTGGCCTAACCCCTTTTCAACAATAATAGTTGCAGATTTAATCAAGTGTTTTTCTACCGAGGTGGTTGAGTCAACCGAGTTGACCCCCAACTGAGCTAACTCGGCCTTTGAAACGATTGGAGTGACAAGTTTGGTACTAAACCAAGCAAATCAGGGTATTACTGAATGGAATGGTAACAAAATGGTCAATTCATCCCAATCCATACTAAATTGACCAAGTGAATATGGGAATGCACAGGCCACACACATGACACTTCAATTCAAAAAACAAATTAACCTAGAAATATAAACATCTAGACTCTAAACCTACTTCATTGTTGAGTCAATTAGGTTTGTAGGATTCCTATACATCATAACACTATTTGGAGTAAAACACAACTTGCTTTGTGATGCAGGAGCAAAGGCTCATGGAAACGAATTCATCCATGGCTTGATCAAAGTCATATGAATTGAGAGACCTAGGATCTCAACACTTGTAAATTCTTTTATCTTGATTACAAAATTGAATAATCTAGAAGAGGACACTTGTCCTTTCCACTTGTAAATGTTTGGATAAGAGTTGTTAGTTTGTTAGTGAGTCACTGATGACTCGTAGGGGTCAGTTGAGTTTATTAAGGACTTTGTTCCTTAATTATAGGATCTGTAAACAGAATTAGAATAGAACTTGAGGTTTATTTAATGCAGATCCAAATCATTTAGTTAGGTAGCTTAGGTTAGCTCGAGGAGCTTTTTGTGAGCTCGTTTTGAGGTGAGGCAGCTCGCAGAAGCTTGGGTAGCTCAAGAAGGATGGAGAGGGAAGAGAGAAACTAAGGGTTTGCCTGAAATTCACTTTCTGAATAGGTTTTTTGTAAAACTAAGGTCTGCATAGAGTTATGGCAGTTGGTGCCTGCATCACCTGCCAAGCATGTAATATCTCTCATGAAATGGACCAGCTCAATGAGTAACCTTCAAGCATGTAATATCTCTCATGAAATGGTGTATAAAATAGTGTAAGCATGCTTCAAATGATGCCTCAATGAGTAACGTCCTGTAGAGTGGATGTTTTAACCTCTGTGCACCCACATTGAGCTAATGCAAATCCAAAAGTTCTATACTCTGGCTAAAAACACAGTCTTCATTTTAATGCTAACACAGAGCATACGATGGCAAGCCAATGGGCTGCGGCACCATTGCTACAATGGCGTATCCCATGGCATAACAGCCCAAGCTCTAGAAGCTTTCCCGACTTAATTTACAAACAATAAAATCAGAGTGTCATGCATACTCCCAAACCCAAACCATTATTAATGCATAGAGTAAATCCCATAGGATGAAAGCCACGAATCGAACCCAGTAAGTCAGCAATTCAAAACGAAACATTAAATCTACTACATTGTCCCAAATCTTTACACAGTATAATATTTTATAAACGTCAAATGAAATCGTATATACCAAATCACATTCCAGTCCTTACATAAAATCCAAAGCGCAATGTATTTACACAGTGAAGCACGAAGCCTCTTTTACAACAGTCAAACTATTAAAAATGTTAAATGGCAAAATCGTGAGCTATGGCACCATTACAAGTAATGGTGCAGCCATGGCCCAAAAACACCAAAACTCCCAACAAGAGTCCATTAAAAACCAAAGCAAGCTACATTATAAACCCCGAAGGCAGAGTCAACAAGTGCCACACGAAACCCCAACCCAATAAAGTTTTCCAACTCAGAAATGCCCAGAACGAGATGAGGCAAGTAAATCTTGCTAGCATGCTTACCATGGTCGTAAAGAAGAAATCCCAAATTGATAGTGTAGCCTGTGCAAACCCTGGAGCGCATTCACGTTCACCTGTAGACAAACCAACAATGGCATGAAAAGCATGACCATGCCATGGAGAATACAAGGAAGCAATGCATTTTTACACAGAGTCGATCTAGCTTACCTGCGAATCGATGGAGTCGTCTCCCTTCTCCAAATGCGCAGAGGCCACACTAAACCAAAATGCCAAAAACCATATTGCACAAGCAGCTGGTGACCATTAACGCATGCTCAAACCCTCAGCTGGTGACCATTAACGCATGCACAAACCCTCACCATAGTTTATGGAATCAACATTATACCATATACCAACCAAGTCGTATGTTAAACCCTCTATCCTATGGTTTCGCCACCCTTTAAATATCAGCGCAGACTTAGTACTTAGGACATGGTATTTATACCATAGTCTCCCAACCTTATGGTACGAGCAGTCCTTAACACAATCATATAGTATTTACAATGTTTATCAAGCTTATCTGTGCAAAACTAGAGAAATTGTGTAATTACATCTATAGATGCACTACAAAATGAATGATCACTATAATAGTGACTCATAGATACGAGAGGGGGTGAGGCGCGAAGCCCTATTCTAAGTTCATGACCCGAACAGCGAGTTTCTCATTTGTAAGGTAAGAAGGTTTGAAAATTGAATCCTTGAATAACCCACTAAATGAGGAAGGGTCTGTCTGCATTCAAGCTTGTCCCATAAAGGAGCAAACATCACAGCGTGCACAAAAAACCCTTGTCACAAAAAACATTATATATTATATGTTTTTTATTTTTATTATATATTATTTAATATTATATGTATTTTATTTTTATTATATGTTATTTTACATTATATAAATTTCCATAATAGTATTAGGATATTTTTATTATATCCTAACTTGAATAAAGAACCTTCACATTAATGAGGGAAGAACCATCTACATAACGACACATCCCTATCTTGGATAAATGAAAATATATCTTTGAAGGATGATTGAAAAGTTGAGCATGTGAGCTTGTGAGCATGGTGGTGATGATGATGATGATGATGTTGATGATGATGATTATGATTATGATGTTCATGTCGATGATGACGATGTTGTTGATGATGATGTTGATGATGTTATTGATGATGATGATGATGTTGATGATGACGATGACAATGATGATGATGATGATAATGATTGTGATGATGATGATGATTATCATCATCATGAGGATGAAGATGAAAATGATGACGACGACGATGATGATGATGATGACGACAATGATGATGATGATGATGACGATGATGATGAAGATTATGATGTTGATGTCAACGATGACAATGATGATGTTGATCGTGACAACGATGATGATGATGACGATGATGATGAAGATGATGATGGTGGTGATGATGAAGATGATGACAATGATGATGATGAGGACAATGATGATGACAATGATGAAAGTATGGGACCATAAAATTTTAAATCATGTAAACCTTAATTTTTTTTTCACAAAAAAATCTATACTGACCGTTGGATATCCGACGCATATGAGTCGGATATCTGACTTGTTTTTGGTTCACAAACGTCGAAAATCCGACATTTATGTGTCGAATAACCGCCACTACGGGAGTCGGACATCCGACGCCTATCCGGCACGGAAGTGTCGGGTAACCGCCACTGCGCGCATCGGAATTCCGACTCCAGAGTGTCGGATAATTGACGGAGTTGGAAATATTTTGTTGTCAGCATTCCATATATTGATTTCTATTCGACACATCTGTGAGAAATGTCGAATGACATCGGATTCTGTCATCAGATTTCGGGTTCAAATTCTGTAGTGCCTCTCAGTATTGTTTAATATTCCAACACAATCATGGAGATGGAAAGAAGTATATTGAAAGAAAAACACTTGTCAAATGAATATTGGGCTTAAGCTACAGCATGTGCAACATATATTATGAATAGATGTCCCACTTAAAGTGTCATCAATATGATTCTGGAAGAAGCATGGAGTGGAAGAAAACATAATGTTTCTCATATGAGAGTATTTGGATATGTAGCATATGCACATGTCCCAAATGAATTAAGAAAATTAGATAACAAAGGAGAAAAATGCATATTTGTGGGACATAATGATGAATCAAAGGCATACAAATTGTACAATCCAATAACCAAAAAAGTCATAATTGGCAGACATGTGTAGTTCATAGAATATGAAGCATGGGATGGAAGTTTGGATAAAACAATCAATATTGCAGTCAACTCATGATAAGAAGAAAATGAAGACTTTATACCATCATGCACTCCTTCAAATGTGACTCCTTTCACACCCATTCAAGTTCAACCAAGTGGTCAAATGACACCTTCATCAAACAAAAGGACAACCCCACAAATTCAAGCAAATGTGCAACAAACACCATCTCAAATTGGTACTCCTGGTGTTGGACCATGAAGCCCACATTCTACAAGTTCAAGTGATCTGTAAAATACCACACTATCAAGCTTAAGGAGACAAAAAAACATAATTTTAAGAGATATTTATGAGAAAAATGAAGGTGAGAATAGTGCAGGTCTAAATTCTCTTTTTGCATTATATTCACATGTTGATGATCTTATCCATTTTGAATATGTCATTATAAATGGAAAATGGGTGAATGCAATGAATGCGAAAATTTATGCAATAGAACATAATGAAACATAGGAACTAGTGAGCCTTCCACAAGGAAAATATGTCATAGGTGTAAAGTGGGTCTATAAAACCAAATTCAATGTAGAAGGAAAGTTTGAAAGACATAAAGAAAGATTGGTTGTCAAGGGATACAAACAACAGCCGAGATGAGACTATGATGAGCAAAAAGGGGAAACTATAATATATTGTGACAAATCATGAATTTCACTATCCATGTACTCTGTTTTTCATAAGAGAAGCAAACAAATTGACACAAGGAATCATTTCATAAGGGAATTAATCAATGATGGTGAAATTTTTTTGGAACATTGCAGGTCTGAAGAACAATGTGCTAATATTTTCACAAATCCATTACGAAAGATAAGTTTCATGCATGAAAGCGACAACTTGGGCATCATAGATGCCAGCAGTTGTGATTAAGGGGAAATGTTGGAATTAATCCCAACTTCGCACCTACCACATTCACTCCTCAGTATATCAATTACTCCTCCATGTGCTCAGTCCTTCCTCTTTGCAACGGAAAAGTCTTAATCAGCCTTCTCTTCATGTCACATTTCGGTACCTAAGAATAATAAAATATATTTTTTGTAATAATCGCTGGGAATGGATGTATTGACTAGTAATTTAATATAATAGTGATAGGATGATGAAAAATGACAGAAAGTTCTAGGTGAAAATAGCAGAGAGAGTATGCTTCTCTTGGTTGTGTAAATTTCATGACTATTCTGTTGTATCTACTGTAGCAACAAGTTTATGTGTTTATGTTTAGTAACTATTGTATAAGGTGCTTGAAGGAGATATATATCATAATTTTTTCCTTCAGAATGTATGGAAAGAGAAACAACTATGTTTTGTCATTAATATTTGAAATATAAACTATACAATACATCATCTTTGTTTTCATTGTTGTTTTTTATGTGCTCTATTTTTGTCTGCCTCTCCCCTTCACTCCTCATGGAGGAAATTGTCTTTACAATTTCCCATTCTTTATTCTTCCATTTCTGATAAGCTCCTCATGATGCCAGTGGTCTTTATAGTTTTCGATGCAACAAATTGTTCACTGGTTCTCGTCCCTCTCCAGCTGAGCTACAAGAGTCCACAAGAGTCTACATGCAATGTGCTACAACACAAAATGAGACTAACATAAATTCTTTTGTAGCTACAAGAGTCCACATGCAATGCACTACAACGACATAATGAGACTAACATAAATTCTTCTGTAAAATGAAAATAGCCTCCATTGAAGGCCAAATAAGGCCACAAAGTTTTCTGTGGGTAAAAAAACACTTTGTAAACATCTCACAAAGAAAATTTAAGATAAATATAAAAAAATTGTTTTGGTTTTTGTGCTGAGTAACAGTAATAGAAACGACCGCAAGCCTATTCAGGGAGTCTCTGCCAACCTAAAGACAGATATTAATAAGACACCCCAATAACTAATAATCATAATCATTGAGTTAATTAACTTTGAGTTTTTGAATATCTCAGAAGCAGGTAATTACATTTTAAAAGCAAAAGCGATGAATAAATGGATACATTTATCGTTTCGGGCAAGTTCATCTTTATGGCAGTAAATTTTCCGTTAAATTTGCTTAGATCTGTACCAATTTTTGAGAAAATACTTTTAAAAAGCGAGTTGGAGAAGTTTCCCCGATCGCGTGGTCAAAATCTTAAAAAACCGAATGTAGAGGTGCCTATTTTTATACCTACCTGAGGCAGGTATATTGTAATCGATTGCAAGTCAAACTCTTTTGACTTTGGTATTAGTTGCTCTCTTTTGATGCAGGTATAAAAAATTAAAATCTATTTTGTAAAGTATAACTTAGGGATTTGTAAAATATTTTTTTTAATTTTGTTAAAAAAACTATTTTGTAAACAGCTGATTGGTGGATAGAAGATGATGTAAACTTTGGAATTTGGTATCTAGATTTGAGTTGACATGTGGCAACATGACATCATAATAATAAAATTAAAAAAATAAAAATTATATCCCATTGCCATCTGTTATAGCAAGTGGTACCATCGGAGCCAGTTGTTCTGGGCTCATGCCTCCTGCTGCTACCGTTGTCGTGTGGACCATGGCGCCTACCAGCAGCCGATCACCAATGCCTGGAACCATTTGGATGCTTCCCATGACCGCCGGCTCGAGCTCGACCCCACCCTCCAGTATTGGGATCAATGAATCCACGGAGCAGTTATGGACCTCCGGCTATCATTTAGCAGCTCCTACTAGTACTTCTATTCATCTCGGCACCGGAAGATCAGGCAGAGATCATAACAATATGCAATCAGCTTCGAATCCCATGATGCCTCTTCCTACCCAGATGCTTCCCAGTGGCTTTACTGTCATGCCCAGAATCAATCTCTCGGGACTCAAACTCCAGACCGCCCATCTAGGAGCCCACATGCCCATGAGCTCCATGCTTCTGCAGCAAGGCTCCCCACAGCATCCCGGAATAGGGCTTGGCCTGGGAGGGGTCAAAGGCCCTTATGGGATCATTGCACCTCTCGGTGCTTATAATCATGCTGGCAGGCCTATGAGCAGCCCTGATCAGTATGATCACCAGAGGCAAGCGCAACAAGACACCAGCAATGACGATCAGCAACCCGGCCAACAGTAGTTAGAAATTTTAAGAGTGTGTGCTGCATTATGAGTCGGGAGGCAGTCAGTTAATCCTTCTTCAGGCTCAGTCGCATACGGTAGTAATGGAGGCTGGGAGTGTCGATCTCATGACCTTGTTGATTGTTGTATTCCTTAGAAGATTGATGAGCAAGAACAAGTCATGAAAATAGTGAAACTGAAACTGAAGGTATGGAGTCACAAACAATTGCACCCTTCTTTGCTGAGTGCTCAGCTGTTGGGAAGCAGGTAAGTCTTATCAAATCTCTACACTGCGTTTTTTTATTTTTCCCTCTCAACTCATCATGTTACATAGAATTTTTGTCTATAAATTCGTCTTCAAATTCAATTAAAAATAACCAGAAACAGAGTGTTTAGTGACAAATTCCACGTTTAGACAGTTCTTGTTATTCACATGCAGTAAAATTAAATTGTCTCCAAATGTTGTCATATCTCATTTAGGGTGCAATCTTTAACTATTGATCCAACCTGCAAAATAAAACTTTCAGTCTGTCAGCTATAAATGGGCATTAATAGGTTAATTTTGATTTTTATTTGGTTGTATGCTCGTACATTTATTTATATTTTGGTTGGCTGCTATATTTGCAAATTTGCATTGTTGTCTGATTGAAGCAATATTGTATAACCTTTAAATATACCTATCTTCTTGAACCAAGAACGTTTATTTCATGTACTAACCTTACAACCAACATCAATATGATTAATTTATACAAAAAGAGAGCATCGAAACTTACAAAGTGAAGATAGAAAACCTTGCGATTCCCAGAGACCAAACGCACTAAATACTTTAGAAAGAGAAAAAGCATTTGACTTCTAATATTTTTCTAACTTATTTTAAGCTGTGAAGAGACAAAGCTGTTTTTATAGATTTTATGTTTGCAGCAGCCTGTTTCTTTAAAATACAACAGTCAATCCCCATCCAAATTCAGCTTAAATAAATAAGAGATGTACAAATTTTACTTAAATATTTCCCATATTAAGCTGCTTTTTATTAGGCGACCTTAACTCTTTAGCCCAAAAGAATTATGTTAAACATTAGTGCATTGATTGATATTTGCATTATTTAAAATACTGTATGTTTTAAAATTTGAACCGACAGATGCAGCGCTGTAATGATGATAAAGCTATTAGTTAAAAGGACTCGTATATATTTTTATTATTTTTAGATATTATAAATGAATGAATAGAAATTAATTAAAAAATATTTATTTATTTTAATTTAATTTTAATAAATAAAAAAATTCATAAACTTTATTAATAAAAAATAAGTATATGCAAATTTTAAATAAAAATATATTTAAATAACTTAAAATTGAGAAATTAAAAAATAACAGTCCATAACATTATAAAACTTTGTCATATGTAAAAATAAATAAATAAATCCTACTTGATTAAGTCAATAATATCATAAACCTTTGTTATATGCAAAAATAAATAAATCTGAATTCATTAAGTCAAAATAATAAAGAAATCAAAATTATTTAAACAAAAATAAGTAGATAAAATTTGCAATATAGTCTATAGTACACTCTATAAGATATATAGGATCATAAGATTCATAAAACTATAAGGTCTATAAAATTTTACTGAAATCTTCCATAGTAT
>LPNX010621957.1:354691-452634 GCA_001517045.1 Pseudotsuga menziesii
TTTAACAATCAATTGTTTGTCAATGGGGCCATTGACTTGTCATCATTAATCATCAAGATGTCCCTAACATATAGAGAAATCATTTTAACATGAGGCCATCACTTAATATAAAAATGTAACCATTTCCTTGTCGTCAATAATAATCAAGGTGTCCCTAACATATACAAAAACCATTTTAACATGTTCCCATCACTTAACTGAAAGTATATGTAATGCTCTGTAAAGCTCGTTCAAAATCATTTCTTTTCAATAAATTGTTCATATTTTTTAATGCTATGTTGGTCATTTTTTTAATCCATGTGAATCCTGTAGTTTAAAAATGGCCTCTTGTCTTCCAAACAACCTTGAACTCTTTAGGATATTTTATACATATTTCTTCTTCCATCTCTCGATGTAGAAATAAAATATTGCTATTCATTTTCTCAACTTCAAGATCACATGATAATGCTGATGCCAATAATACTTTTAAGGAAAATCTATTTTTTACAACAAGGGAAAATGTTTCCTTGTTATTTACTCCATCAACTTTACAGTTTCCTTTAGTTACAAATTACTTATACTTTTTGAGAGTTGTGTGGCATATCATTCTTTTCAAAGATACATTTACATCCAACCACCTTCAATCTAATAGGAACTTTCTCCACATGTTAAGTACGACTCAATCTCAATAAACAACTTGATCTCCTCCTCTAAGGTACCCAACCAGTTCTGAGATCCTTACTAGTTAATACCTCTTGTCCCTATTTTGCAGATGAATCCTTATCTTTTCCTTACAAACGAGCATGAATATCTCAGGTATAGATCATTATTTATTATTTCATTGTATGCTTGGTTTTACTTACAATTATGGATTTTACCTTTCATTGTGTTGATCTGTCCGTGATTTAAAATAAGGGTTCAGAATTACTAGGTGGCTCAACTGCTACAGCTTATCATACTCTAGAGTAGCTCAACTACAACAAATATCATGCTCCAGAATGGATCAACTACAACAGCTTATCATATTTCGGAATGGCTCAACTTCAACAGCTTATGATAACTCCAGAGTTGATGTCGCTTGGCGTCGACCACCTGCTTAATTATCCAGCCAACATTAATGGCAAGGGAAACTCGGAGGCTACTTCATGCATGCAACTGAAACTCCCCAAGAATCTTCCGCATTCAACTGATCATGTCAATTCATGAAACAACTTGAAGTAAATTTTGTATATTCTTAATCGTATACTGTGCAAAGAATTGATGGTTGTAACTGTCATGATGTAATTTGGCAGCCTAAAGATCAAAGATCTTAATGGATGCCCGAAATTTATGTAACTGAACAATTTCATTCTTGTATAAGTACACGGAGAGAAAGGGGTTCGCAATTTGTAATAGATATAGAAGAGTGACTATACCTGTAACTGCAACCTTATCAAATTAATAAAGGAGTGACAATTAAATTTAAATTATAAATCTATAATAAAATATAAATAAACTATTCTCACAACAATGAGATTAATTTATAGTCTTATAAGCTATTATTTCTCATTTCCTATTTATGCTAGTCTATAAAAAAAACTTGCATATTTGTATGACATTATAAATTTATAATAAAATATAAATAAACTATTCTCACAATAATGATATTAATTTATAGTCTTATAAGCTATTATTTCTCATTTCCTATTTATGCTAGTCTATAAAGAAACTTGCATATTTTTATAACATAAGTCAAGAATATTACTAGAAGTATGTAAGGAAGCTTGAATATGGTTGTTTTATGCTACATTGCAATAACCTATATCGTATTTAAATGGACATTTTTTAATTCATTTTTGTTTTAATTTCTTTCAAATTGTAATTATATTTGTTTTATCATATATTTTTATAGCAAAATTATCCCATTGCTATATATTTTCAATCTCTTCTTAGGAGGCAGGTACTAAGCAACTTTGTTGCTTATTCCACTTGTTTCTTTTTAATGTAAAATGGATAATGAGAGTTGCGTAGTGTTTTGGAATTTCATTTAACCTATGTGCTTCATATTAAATTATTTTCTGTTTTGAAATTTTATCTTCATCAGATAAAGTTGAAAAATTACCCTTCAATCACTAAATTTATTAAAGAAATTACTTTTTATTAATAATTTTTTTACTACAAACCTCATTTCTTCAAAAACAATTCCAATGCATATTAACAAAGCTAGACATCTCAGTCACGGGTTGGAGGTCATGGAAGATGAGCGGGTTCTACTAGGGTTTGTGTACATGTTTAGACCTATCATCTTTCAAAATTGTATTCTCCTTTGCCGATGTTCTTGCTACCACGCTGCACATTGGAAAGCCCTACCACAAATCCATGATGGTGGTCTTGGGAGGGGCGGTAGGTCCCTCCCAGTCACACGGTGTTTTGCCCTTAGTTGAAGGTCCTATTGGAACCTGATCCATAGTAAAAGTCGGTACGGAGGACATTCTCATCCCAATAGAGGACATTGGCTAAAGTGAAAAGAATACGACCGACAATGGAACTGGACGTGGAGCAGGCCCATCCCAGATAAACAACTCCTGCATTCTGTATACAGCGAATCACCCTTGCCTAAACCTTAAGACATAAATAATCAACGCCAAATCTCAGAAAATGAAAGATCATGCCCTAATCGACAAGTTTAGGGAATTTTTGCTGACAGAGCAGGAGCTTCGCAGATGGATAGCAGCGAAGTGGAAACCCAAGGCCCACTACGATGTGCAGCTGGGATCGAAAGGATTTTTCACCATCATACTCCACCATCTGGAGAACAAGGCTCGAGTAGAAGATGGAAGAACTTATTTATTTAATGCTGTAAATTTGTATTGAAGAAACTGGGTGGAAATATTTTTCCCAGAGAATTAATATTTCTCCTGGGCCCCTATTTGGATCAGAATGTTCTCTCTCCATCAAGAATACTAGGACGAAACCACCCTTCAAGAGATCGGCAATACTCTGGGAACCTTTGTGAGAATGACGGACCAAACCAGAATGAACAAATTCACATCCTATGCTAGGATTTGTGTCTATATGCACATTACTCGTGCCCTTCTTAACGCCATATTCCTCTCCCATGAAGACTGTGATTGGATTCAGCACCTGTACTATGAGCATATCCCCTTCAAATGCCGAAAGTTCCATGAGCATGGACATATTTTCATAGAATTACATACAAACAAACCACCCAAGAAACAAAAGGATGCAAGAATGGACGATCAGGGATTTCAACAAACTAGAAAGAGGAAAAGAAAATGATAGGAAGCCACCTCAAGCAAAGAACTAGGAGAAACCACCTACCAGCAGAAACAACTTCCAAGTCATGGATGATTAGCTGGACTATCTAGACATGGAACTAACCCATGAAGAAACTGGGGGGAATCCCGTTCAGAAAAAAGTTGAATCAAAATATCCTCAGTAAGAAGTGAGAAGAACTGAGGGATCCACTCCAAATTTTGACAACAAACAGGAGAACACCCTGATGGATCACACTGTGCACAAACAAGTCCCTGACTCTCTAGATTAGGACAATATGAAATATTCCTTCCTCGAAGGTCTGGATCTTCTAGTATTAGAAGATGTATTCACCAGAAAATATTTCGACTCGATCCTTGCCAAGCAGATCCAGTTATTATAGGAATCTCTAGCCAAATTCAAAGCTCAAAACAAATTAGGTGTTCATAATACTGGTGAAAAAGGCAAGAAAAAAACCCCAAAGAGACACAAAGAAAAGAGGCCAGAAATATTCTCTCCAAAGAATCAATCATCTGGGAACTGCGTTGGTTGAATCTAGCCAATATGCCCAGTTAATAGAATTTTTCTCTTCTCCCTCAATAGTTATCCAATGAATATACTCTCATGGAATGTCCACGGTCTCAATGGTCGATCAAAACAAAGAATGCTGAAAATGAAAATTCAAAACGAAAAACCTACAGTTCTTTTCATACAGGAAACTAAATGCTCCAGTGATTTAGCTACCAAGCTCATGTCCTGGATCTGGAAAGATTGTCTCACTATAGCTATCAATTCCTGAGGTATCTCCATCAGCTGAAACACTCTCCTAGTCACCCTAAGTGAAGTTGCCTCCTCCATGCATATTATTTCATCCTCCTTTCACATTCTAGGCACCAGCATCAAAGGGTACCTTATGAATGTGTATGGACCACAAGTAGCGGTTTGAATATGCACCTTCTAAACTTCATAGAATGGTTTTGCAACTGGCATGTCAGTTCTTCTATACTCATCTGTGGAGATTTTAATATGATATCTACTTTGGAGGAAAAAAAAGGAGGCGTCATATCTCTCTCTGTTGAAGACATTGCCTTCAAATCCACCATCAGCTCCTACACTTTGGTGGACATCCACACCTCCTCTAGTTTTTTCACCTGGAATAATAAAAGGGGAGGATCCCATCAAATTTCCAAGAGCCTTGATCACTTTCTAGTCTCTGACAAAATTATCGCTCTAGGAGGCCTTCTGGATGATTATGTCCTTCCCACAACAAGGTCTAGCCACTGGTCGATCTCCCTTTCATGGCATAGTCATGGCTCCCCCCTCTACAAACCCTTCAAATTTGAAATTTTTTTTCTCACTCACCCCTCCTTCATGGACTCTATTAGCTCTTAGTGGAAGAACATGACAATGACTGGACGCTCAAAAATGGTCATTATGCATAAAAAACTAAAGAAACTTCGCAGTCACCTACGACAATGGAACCATTCCACTTTTGGAAATGTCTTTGAGGATAAAAAGGCAATTTGGGAAAGCCTAGCATCTCTTTAGCGTATAGCCATAGTTCATGGTTACAACCAGGAAACAAAAATCTATGAAAGATATCTTTTAACCAACTCAACAAAAGATGTGAACAAGAGGAGATCTTCTCGAATAAAAAATCCAGAGTCAAATGGTTGCATGAAGGGAAAAGAACACAGACTTCTTCCACCGATCCACCATACAACACAGAATGAGAAACTGGATCATCAAGTTGCACTTAGAAAATGGTGATATCTTGGAAGAGAAAGAAGCTATGTTGAAATATCTCACCAGACATTTCAGTCAGCTCCTCATGGAACCTAATATATCACGCCAAGAAGTGGTTACTAGGGTCACTCAACACATCCCCTCTCTGGTCAACAACGACCACAACTAGTCACTCATGCAACCCATCAACATGCAGGAAGTGGAAGCGACAATAAAACAAATGGTTGATGGCACAACCCCAAGTCCTAATGGATTCACCTTAGACTTATTCCATCACTGCTAGGGCGTGTTAAAAGAAAAAGTCATGGATTTGGTCAAATAATCTCACAAAAAAATATGGATCTTACCAGTGCTCAATGCCACGCACCTTGCTCTAATCCCCAAAGAAATTGGATCCTCCCACCCTGGTAAGTTTAGACCCATCTCTCTCTACAATGTCATTTACAAAATCATCTCCAAAGTACTGGCTAATCGGCTAAAGCCCCTTTTACCTCTCCTCATTTCTCCTGAACAATCAGGCTATGTCGAAGGTTGTCAAATTCTTGATGGTATCATCCTAGCTCATGAAGTGGTTCACTCTCTTAAAACCACCAAAACCCCTGGCATGATCCTTAAATTAGAACTCTCCAAGTCCTTTAACAAAATGAGCTAGTTCTTCATTGAAAAAATGTTGTTATCTTTTGGATTCTGTTAGGAGTGGGTCAAATGGATCCTCTCCCTTATCTCCTCATATTTATTCTCTGTTTTGGTCATTCACTCTCCCTCCTCCACTTTCTCCTCCTCGCGTGGCCTTTGTTAGGTATATCCTCTTCCCTCTTTTCTCTTCATCCTCATGGCTTAAGGATTAGGGTGAATGATTCAATCATCGGTCTCTTCATGAACCATGTGATAAATCTCTCTCCATGGAGCCCCCCCTCTAGCCTACCAACAATTTGTGGACGACAATATCCTCTTCGGTCATTCTTCAGTTCAAGAAGCTCGTGTTATCCAGTCTATGTTAAACACCTTTGAAGAAGATTCAGGAACCACTTTAAGCCTTGAAAAGTCCCAAATCTTATTTTTCAATACTGGGGCAGCGACTCAAAGAAACATAACCCACATCCTTAGATTCTCGGTCTCATCCCTTCCTTCAAAATACTTAGGTGCTCCACTGTTTGACTCAGCCATCAAACACACATCGTGGAAAGAGATGCTAGACAAACTGGAAAACTGTTTAACCTCGTGGACCTTCCACTCCCTCAACCGTCCCATTCGTGTTGTCCTTCTAAAGTCTATGCTTCAGTCGATGCCTCTGTACCTCTTCTCTGTCCTGTAAGCCCAAAAATGGGTCTTGAAAGCAATCAAATCCCTGTAGAGATATTTTCTCTGGGGTTGGAACAATAACAAGAATAGATGGGCCCTGGTTAGCTAGAAAAAGGTTTGTCTCAAGAAAAAAGAGGGGGGGCTTGGTATCAGGGATCCTGAGTTAAACAACCAATCCCTCTTAACTAAAATTTGGTGGAATTGGATAACCAAAAACAACACCCCTTGGACCAAGCTATGGAACAAAAAGTATGCTCCAGACTATTGCCCACATTATCTAATCAGATTTGACAAGGACATCCTTGGTTCCCATATCTGGAAGGAGGCCAACAAACACAAAGGCTCATACAACAACATAGTTTATGGGAAATCAAAGATGGGGACAAAGCCCTCTTCTGGTGTGACTTTTGGAAATAGTTACCCAATTTAACAATTCTTCTCCCAGACCAAGAAATTTAGACTTATATCCATCTGAATGAGGACCTCAATGTAAAAGATATCTGGAAACCTTCAAATGATGGCTTCCGTCATTGGAAAGACCCCTCCACCGGGACTTGGTATCCCATAGGGAACTAGTGAATAAAAAATGGACTGAAATAAGTAGTCAAAACTTTAAACAAAAACACTATATGGATGTCATGAGATGGGGTGAAAGATCTTCAAGTACTTTCTCGGTTAAGGAATTTTACGACATCCTCTTTTCCTCGTAGGATTGCCACCCATCCCCTTTTTTGAAATGCATCTGGAAGCCTCTTTTTTGGCCCAAAGTCTCCCACTTTCTTTGGCTTCTAATGCACCATCGCATCCTCACTTTAGAGAATATTTCAAGAAAAGGATTCCAGGTTCCCTCAAGATGTTTTCTTTGTCTCGAATAGTAGGAAACCATAGATCATCTCCTTGATGCTTACCCCTTCACCAGCTCTCTATGGGACACATCCACTAAAGCTTTTTGATGAACCAATCAGGTAAAAGGAAACGTAACAGGCATGCTTCTATAGTGGATGGATCTCCCGTTTGAAAGAAAAATCCTTAATCAACTATGGACCCTCACCCTCAGGTTTGTGGTATGGAACATTTGGAAAGAACGCAACAACAGAATCATCGAAAATGTTGAGAGAAAGGTTAGAGTGTTATGGGAAGCAATAAAAAACAATCTCCAAGAAACTATCCACTCCATAGGCTAGACAGCTACTGAACTCCCCACCTCCCAAGGTGAAAAATTAATCATGGCTTCTTTAAGTTTCAATTGCACTACTGTCCCTTCGACCCCTAGAATCACGAATATGTGAGTGGCTAGCTCACTCCACTGGGATCCCCCTTCTGATAACGTCTTTAAGCTTAATTTTGATGGTTCCTCCAAAGGAAACCTAGGGAAAGTTGGATTCAGTGGAGCTATCAGAGACCATAACGGTGATATCACTCACTTGTTCTATGGAAACATTGGTCTTGACTCCAACAATGCAACAGAACTTGAAGTCCTGGTGGCAGGACCAATGATAGCTAATAGGAAGAATCTCTTGCCTCTAATTGTGGAAGGAGACTCTCAGATAATTCTTTCCATGGCCACCAAAATTCATAACGGGACCCTGGTCAAAAAAGTGGCCACCAGTTGACATCTTTAGCATGGGTTGGGCTGACTAGCCAACCATCTGCATTGCATGCAAGAACTCTCACCTTTCACCACATGTGCAAGAAAGCCAATGCTTTGGCAGACTTCCTGGAAAACATGGGAGTGAAAACTAATCACACTCTAGTAAAAGACATGCTACAGGATCCTCTGGATGACACCCTGCTACTCAAATGCTGGCAAATGTTGAGGCTAGATCTCTCCTTCCCTAATGCGGGTGCCATCGATACTAACAGATGGCATGCAATGCCTCGGTCAGAGATCCCTACACGTGGCACCCTGAATGCAAAAGGGACGTCCATCAGTCCCACCACCACGGCTTCTAGATCTTGTTCTCACTTGCGAAGGGAGAAGGTCATCATTTCCAAGCCTACAACGTAGGTTGGCGACATCCTGTCCTCCTCCTACGCATTCATGGCGGATCAAGCGAGTTTAATGCAAGCTGGTACACTGTCAGGGTAGTGATTTGAAGCACATCAAAATGAATTATCATGGTATTGTCTTTATTGGGTTCTGTCTTTCTCCATCTCAGATATTTGGATGCACTGCTCAAATTGAATCCTTGTCTCACCTTTTCCACCTCAAGAGAAAGGGTGGCATTGGGAGTGGATGCATTCTGCTGATCCTGCTTGGAATTCTCCACTGGTCTGTCAATGTTCAAGGCATCGGTTTTATTGCAGGCTTTTGCAATGTGGGAAGAACCCACCATTTCGCTCCCTCTCTACGTAGTGTTCATCCCTCCCTGCGGTGCCCAGGAATTTGGCTGACAACCATTTCTAGGAAAAGAGGAATGCCTCATCGTGCTAGCATGAGCAGAGGGAAATCCCAAAGGGGGTTCATTTTGTAGACAACGTAAGGCTATGAAAATTATATCACCAAACCAGTTCGTATCCTCATAGATGATTGGGAAGGAAGGGTGTTGAACCAACGTCTCGCTACCAGGAAAGGTGGGAGCCAAATCAACCACTATTCCCTCATTTAAAACATGTTGGGAAATCTAGTGGAAGACATGCTTAGCAATTGGTCAGAAGCGCGTGACATAGTTCTTGCTGTGAAAGTGAAGATTATGGAAATGGATGCACAGCTCACCAGTTTGGAAAACACCTTCGCCTGGAACTGCATGACTGGCAAGGTTGGGCAGGATGGCCACGTGGACGGCGATAGTGGAAGCGCAACTAGAGGCCGCTCTCAGGATGTTATTTTGGTTTCGGAACCACAGTTGGTATAGGTTCCTCCTTTCCCCATCCCACCACCTTGGACCCTCTATTCAATGGCTGAAGAAAGATGATGGCCTGAGCACTGCTCCACCACAGACAGCTTTGGCGACCACTACCATGATTTCACAGGAGGAAGGATGGGGATGCCCTGTCATTGAGGAAAACCCACCCTCTTGAAGCATGCACATAACGTCTTCAAAAACGGACTATTGTTTCAGTTTTTTTTGTTATCAATGTCTAGTTTGGTTATCTCTCTATTAATTTTTGCAAAAGAACTCTATAATTATGTTACATACCAGACATTATGACTTCGTTGCAGTTTTGAACAGTTTCTGTAATAATTTTCTCAGAAAGCCCTCCATTTTTGAGAGGATTGGGTGGTAGTTTCACTACATGAGGCCTCCTCCAGTCAGGGCTATTTTTATTAACTTTGTTCTTGTCGATTAATAGAATTTTTCAGTGTTACAAAAAACAAAAAATATTACTAATTTTCTTTTTATAAGTTTTGGACTTTTATGTCAATCATTATCAAATAAAGGTTTTCCAAACATTATCTTTAAACCAATAAAAGAAATTATTGTTTTATTAATATATTTTTATTAAAAAAAATTCTTCAAATAATAATAACAATGACATTTGGAATATAAAGATTTGTTATGTCAAGTTTAGGATATAGCTCATACACAAGTGTGTCTCAAGAAGTAGTTTTTTTTTAAATTGTAGAAGGTATGTGGAAGAACTCTGTTTTGTATGTTCCTTTTCTTTGATTCCAAGTGAATATTAAAAAATGTTTTTTCTTTGAGAAAAAAGGACCTCCCCCTGCAAAAATAAAACAATGGCATTTACTATTATTTTTCATCTTATACTAAAAAATGGAAATCTAACAAAGTTGCCTATCAAAAGTGACACAAACAACTAAAAGCAAAGTATTTTTTGGATACATGTTTTTGCTCTAGTATTAGGTCATCATAATAACATGTATTTAATCAATGGTGAAATTTAGGTGGTCCATGTGATAAACTGACAAGTTCTTGTTCAAATTGACCTTTATGGAAGAAGTAGTTTTTTTTATAACTTGTAGAAGGTGTGTCGAAGAAGTATGTTTTGTATGTTCCTTTTCTTTGATTCCAAATGAATATTAAGAAAGGTTTTTTCTTTCAGAAAAAATTAACTTCCTTTTATAGAAAAAAAACAATGGCATTTACTATTTTTTTTTATCTTATACTAAAAATGGAAATCTAACAAAGCTGCCCATCAAAGTGACACAAACAACTAAAAGCAAAATAATTTTTGGATACATGTTTTTGTTGTAACATTAGGTCATCATCATAACATGTATTTAATCAATGGTGAAATTTAGGTTGGCCATGTGATAAAATGACAAGTTCTTGTTCAAATTGACCATTATGGGATTTAGTTTTATTTTTGTTGTCTTTTTATGGAATGAGACCAAAATTAACACAATTTTAGTTAATTAATTTTTATGTATTAATGCACTAAACATCTTCAACATCTTACCATAATTAGTAACTAACAAATCTCATAAATATCATACCTTATTTTTAGATTTAAAAAAAGAACATCTTACCACAATTAATAACTAACCAATCCCTGAAGCTCTCCCTTTGCTGTGTCGCAAGTCAAGTGATTCTAAATTATGAACTGGACAATTGATGCTTGGTTTTGAAATAACCCTCATTAAAAGGTGAAGCTTTGAGGTGAAAACCCTCGATGAAGCTCTGCAATGAAAACCTTCAGTAAAAATTTTGAGCACTACACTCCTGCAACTAGGTCATCTTCTTCATCATTTATTTGGGGACTCTAAATTAGGTGCGCATACTTTTGTTCCCTCTTTTTTTTAGTTTTTTCTATATACACTTTTACACCTTTACATAAATATGACTAATTCAATGCATTTTCCAAAACTTGTTAAAGGAAGACCTAGCACAGTTACCCTACATAACCTTTATGATTTTATGGAGTCAGTAAAGAAACGTAGGGAAGAATGAAAGGTTAAATTTTATGAATATATATAATCCTTAGAGAAACGTAGGGAAGAAAGAGAAGTTAAACTCCAGATAAAGTTAAATTCCATGCTCCATAATAAATTTACATATTTTCATTAAGAGATCAAAAACCAATTAGACCATAAGATAAAAAAATTAGAGAACAAGGTAGACATTATGGACACTAGAGTGCAAGAAATGGAAATTCAAAAAACACCCGAACAAGGAGAGGCAGATTCAATAGAAATAATTAAGTTAAAGGATATGATTATAGAGTTAGAGGAAAATGTTAACCACAACCTAACCCTAAATAATATAGAAGTTAAAATAGATATCAAACCCTTTAAAGAGGAAATGAATAAGCTCATAGCCTTACACCATGAGTTTAACAAAAGAGCTTTAAACCTCATAATAAAAGATGAAGAAGAGGATACATTAGCCATTGTCAAGATGAAACTTCACAATATGTTACAAATTGAAACTGTCAAGATGAAACTTCACAATATGTTACAAATTGAAACTGTCGGTCTCATAGAAGCAAAAATGTAAGGGAATTAATTTAGAGTAAAGAAAGGCTAATACGGGTTAAGGTTGGATCCACCAAAAAAAGTACAACATCCTCAGTAAGAAATCAAGTTTAAAAGGCTCGGGGATATTTATAAATGAAGACCTCATTCCATATGATCATGCTGAATTAAGAAAGGAGGTCCAAAATGTAAAAGAAGATAGGAAGAAGGGAAAATAGACATTAATCACAAACCATAAATATTTTATTAGAAGTAGAAACCAGAAGGATGTTAATAAATAGCAATTTGACACAGTCCGGATGTTTTCCTAGAACTGTCGAGGATCTCCATGGAGAAAATGCCTTAAGTTAAGTTGGATCCTGAGTGAAATTGATATTATACTATTGGTTGAAACTTGGGAACATAAGGATTCCAAGGTCCCTGATATAGATAGATATGTCCTATGGTCAATATGAAATAAACATTCATGTCGTAGAGGCATTGGGGGTATAGCCTGTTACATTAGGAAGAACATATCCTGATTTTCCACATGTTAGGATTTATAAGAAATACCCTTACAACCAATTTATTTTGATAGAGATCACAAAAAATAATGATGAAAAAACCTACATAAACATCTGTTATTTTGCCCCTATTAATTCCAACTTCTATAAAAAAAACCAATACAGATAAAAAATTTCCTTACAATGGTTTAGAACATGATATTTATAGTTTAAGGAATGAAGGAAATATCCTTTTGATGGGTGACTTCAATTCTCAAACTTCCAGCAACCAAGCTATTCTTTTAAGAAACTATTCCAACCCTAATCCTCATTGGTTAGGTGAATACCTTGAGCTAGCTAACATGTACAAAAGAAGTTCTGAAGATCTAGGTGAAAATTTATTCAGGTCTAAGCTGGTCAAATTTTGTAGTGCTTAAGATATTATCATTTGCAACGGTCTCACAAGAATACCATTATATGATATTATCTTAGAAAAGAGATCAATGAATGGCTAGAAATGGAAGGTAAGCAGGCTAAAGGCCAAGCAGGTTTTAGAAGGAATCATTCAACCACGGACCACCTCGTTACACTTAGGATCATTGCAGAGGAATGTCGTAATAACTTAGTCTGACCTATTTTGTTGCTTTGTGGATTTTAGAAAAGATTTTGATATAGTTTCTAGAAATAACTTGTGGAATAAGGTAGAGGAGCTTAAGGTTCCTTTTTAGGTGACAACTATTGCGATAAGGTTATACGGAAATGTCATTTCCAATTTTAAGAATAATGAGGGGTGGAGAAGAGATATAGTTTGTAATATTCCAGTTAAACAAGGTTTCCCCCTCTCCCCTACCATTTTTGACATTTACATTGATAAGTTAGAAAAGTGTTTAGAAGAAGTAGGTTGCACCGGTACAATCTTAGCTAGAACAGTTATCATCCTCCTTCTTTGTGATGATGATATTGTTCTCATGGAAATATGTCCTTCTGATCTCGATCAGCAATTAATAATTCTTAAATATTTTCACGTTAACATGGGTATGAGTGTTAACACCGACAAGACAAAAATCATGATTATAAAATCTAAGAAAGACACCTATGCAAATTTGATTTATGATAATAGAAATATAGCGGACATGACTTCTTATAAGTATCTCATAATTGATATTCATCGCAATCTCAATTGAAACTATATCATTGAGAGAAGGATTAATGGAGGGTGGAAAGCTTATCTTGGTCTTGAAAATAACTGTAAATCAACCAATCTGGTCATGTGGGATAAAAAGAAGTTCCTCTTTAAAAGTCTTGTCATCCCTGTTATCTTGTATGGTGTGGAGTATGGGGGTGCAACATTTCTAGAGAATATTGGAGGAATATTGAACAAATACAAGAGCGGTATTTAACTTATAACCTCAAAATTAAAAGCAATACACCTCATCCTATTCTCCTCATAGAAGTGGGTCTTTCCCCCATCGAGAGCATGGCTATGACTAGGTACCTGATGTACAAGCATAAGATAAATAACATGGGAAACAAGATATTTCCTAAAATTCCTTTAAAATCAAGCCAAAATCAACTATGCCTCAAGCAGGTTTGATGTAAAGATACCATGGCTTGGTTAAACCATTGGGGCATTAATGAAAATGAAATTTTGCAGAACATTGATAATGCCAAAAATATTATTACTTCTAAGTTTAAAGAGAAATTTTGGTGTGAAAAAAATTTAGCGGTTAAGAGAAAATTAAGATATTATAAGGAGGTCATTAATCACAACTTGAAATATCACAAGTATGTCTCGGTAGTAACTAGCTCACAAAAGATAATTAATATAGTGAAGATTAGAATGAACTCTCATGAACTCCATAGCGAAACAGAGCCTTGGTTTATTCCTAAAACTCTATGGGAGGAAAGGGTTTTCCATCTGTGTGACTCTATGAGTGTTGAGGATGAAAATCATTTTCTCTTAGAGCGCCTTGCTTACACCCACATTAGATTTGCGTTTCATACTATTTGTTACAATACAAACCTTTATAAACTCTTAACTTTCCAAAACTATAGTGAGCTTGGAAAGCTTCTTGGCAAGCTTTTTGACCACAAGAGCAAGATTTTAAAGTAAACCAAGTATTGTATTTTTTAAGGTCCTACAGTTGGTCTCGTTAATCATAATCATCATCATATTTTGAAAGACATAATATAAAGAAAATGGTTATCTAATCAACTGAGTTGGTGCTTGCTGGTTTAGAAAGACATAATATAAAGAAAATGGGTATCTAATCAACTGAGTTGGTGCTTGCTAGTTTTGAGGTACATAATAAGCAAGGTGATGTGTAATAACTCAAAAACTCATAAAATTTTAAATTTTTTCATTTGACATAAAATATCAGATGTCACTGCTAAAGTACCCCTAACTATCATCAAATAATAAAACAATTTGAAAGAGAAACACAGATTACTCCGTTATAAGAATTTGTATTATCTAGAGGCCTATCTTTCAAAACTGTGTTAGTACTGTTTTCAACTTAGCAGTTGTAATTTTCCAAAAAGTAGAAAAGAAACTTGTATTTTTACTGATGCTAGGTATACTGTGATTTATTTTGTCAAGTAGAGGATGTTTCTTACGTAAGATCGGGGCTTACTTAGCTTATAGCTAACACAGTGGGACTAATGGCTCTTTACAGGTTTTAACAGGTAAGCGTAAGTTCTAGTAAAAATAATATATATATTCAAGTCAAGAAGATACTTCTCTAACATGTTTATGATGCTAGAACTAGAATGATTAAATGCAGCTTGTATCCAAAGAGGTAATGATGATCTTAAATTTGTTGCCGAAACTTCGTACTGACATTATAACAAACCTCCTATGCATGGGTTAAATTGTATGATCAAATATTGTTAAAAGATATCAATATCCCCTGGACGATTATGATTAACCTTCTAATGAATGCTTGTATTTCTGTTTATAGTAATTTTGATCTAGAGTTTACCTAGGAAGAAACACAGTTCGCAACTTCAACTTAGATCACTCAAAGACATTAGATGTATAACACATTTAACCTTATCTTAGGGTTTTCTAATTAGATGCTTTTCTCAAAAATAAAAAAACTATACTAACTCTTAATTATATATTCATTTCTAGGAGTTTGGAGTTACAAATGAAACTCTTATATAATTTATGAGAACTACACTTACCTAAGTCCCCAACTACCCACTGCAGTAAAAGAATTGGATTATGACTCTCTTCCTAGCTAAAATAATTTTTCTTTGAAACTTTTGCAGTCTTTTACTTTGAATCATTTTTACTTGTATCTTATAGTTCCAATCCTAGTGTACCCTTCAACTATAAATTACACCCTACATAAGGTTGCTTAATAAATCTTTTTGAACAAGGTTGTCGATTTAAAGAAATATAGTGAGAGATCTTATATTGCTTTGGTCCTTGTCATCAATTTACTCTTCAACTCTAATAACATCAAAAGGCTATTTCAAGGAATCATCAGATCTCCTTCTTAAAGTAATTCATGGATTAAAACTTGTCATTTACCTATGTTTGATTAACAAGTTTAGCAAAAGACATTACCCTATCGTGGCTTAACAAAACCCTAAAAGAATAATATTTTCTTAATACTATGGTTGATAGTTTTGGCATCGAAATGATCAAAGAACAAACATATGATATGATTTTAATGATTAACGTTGATTGGTAATCATCTTAATGCAAAATATAAACTGCATACAGGACTATAGAGAAGTTACCCACATCGATGAAAAATCTAGAAGGACGGGTGGAGGTGTTTTGTCCACAGGTTAGGTTGACTTATATTGAATCCCTAACCCTCCTTTTCGCATTGCAACAAAACCTTCGACCAAGTGCGGCCGAGCTACGAGCTTGTGGCCGCCATGACTCTGTCAAACTCACTTATCTATAGATTGTCTTTCGACAAAACAATGTAAGCTTATCTTGGTGAGGATGTAAGGTGGTTCTCGGTGCTTAAAGGTTGCTATAGCATGTGGTGTGTGTATAAACTGCTTTTCTTTAAAGCTTAGAGGATTGCGAGTTGATGTTCTATGAAACAACCACAGTTGGCAGAGCTTGTAAAGATATTTCTTACGATTTTCCTTAAGATTCATGACTCGGTGTCTTCAAAGCTTCCAATGAGGTGTCATTAAGAGGTCTTAGGTGGCTAGTTTCCACGACTTCCTTCAACTAAAATGCTACCTAGTAAAGACCCAAAACTGGTTTTTAATTGAAGTTGATTTTGAATTTGTTTAATTTATTAAAAGATTTATGACCAATGGATGGTTACTCTATGCAGGTCCTTCTCCCAGCTCTGTAGGTTGGAATTCGAGCTTGTTCCTTCAACTTCCAACTATGCATACTTCTGGTAAGCCCTGGTTGCGCTAAGGGTTTCTTCTGCATAAGTATTATGGTGGTTGGAAGATGAGAATACTACGCTGTCAGTTATGGACTCTTGTTAGGTTTTTACTTAATGTTGTTTGTTTTCATATGACTCTTAAACCCTAGAGGGTATTAAAAGTAAAGAGTTTTAAGGCTTAAAGTAGCCAAGAATTAAGGGTTAAGACAGAGCCCATACACCCTGTAATGATGTAAAAACTTCAAGTTTTACTTTCGGCTTTAAGCGGTAACCTTTAAGTGGTCTTTACTGGCAGTTTATTCAATGATTCTTGTAGATGACTTATAGGGTTATGGAAGTATTGGTTACCATTTTTGCTTACTGTTTGTTTTAAATTGTAAATTGTATAGTTTAATTTTAAGCAGGCTTAAGCCTCAACCGTTAATTATAAAGGCCATAGGCCATTACCCTCATTTTATTTTGTTTCTATTTCACTATTATGTAATTTACAATTTTCATTTGAAATGGAAGATTATAGTGATTTACTGTTTGAATTTATACCAAGTTATTAGGTGAAATCAGTACTCTAATTTTCTTTCAGATTGGTTACTATTTGTAGATAACCTACAATTATGAAATGATATGGATTTTTACAGAAAAGGTTTTAGTTTTTGATTTCCTATTTTACTTTCAATAATAATATTTACATGTGTTAAATGTTATGTTAAGATTAAGAATGTAAAAGTATGTTTTTAGGGATTGAACCTACCTCTTGTAAACCCTAAGTAAATCTAGAGTGTTACACTAAAAGAACATCTATTTTTCAATACATAATGTAAATATGGGCTATGAGTAAATTATTAACAACACCTAAGGAGTACTATCTTGGTTAAAACCCTAGTACTATGCTTTTAATGTTTCTATGTTTTTTTAATTAACTTTATCTATTATGTTTATAATAATTATTAGTACTGGTGAATAATATGTCTACAAATGATTATTATATATATTCAATTATTTTCCTAAAAATTAGTTAATATAGATACTTTCAGTACCCAGATATTTTCTGTAATGATTCACATGCAAACTATAAAAGAAATCATTTACATTTTTCATTCAGTGTTGATAAACAAATCATCCCATCTACTTAATCAACCAGTTGTTCTAGAACTGCATTTCTATTTACTTTTCATTTAGCAATAATATTACTATTTTAAACATAATCTACAATCACTAATTTTATCATTACACAATATTTTTTTTGCGTAAACCCTAACAAACAAAAACATACATATCTTTGAAAAACTAATAAACATTTGTTGAATACAGTAAATAAATTATAAATAACCTGAACAGATAAAACCTTTCAAATGATGAGGTGACAACAGCTTAAGAAGGTTGTTCCTCCCAACCAACTCCTGGAGAAGGCTTCATCTGCACTTCATCAAGACCCCGAGCCTGTTTCCTTGTTTCCTGGTCCTCCTGGTAGAGTACAGCCTAACAGCTGCATAAGTTCACTTCTCGGGAGTTAACCCCTCAAACTCACTTCAATAAGTCCCCTGGATCGAATTTCTCCTGTGCACTTCATTCACAGTGAATGATCACAATTCCAGAAAAATGAGCAGCCCAAGTTTTATAATAATGCCTAGGTCTTTTGGGTCAGTTTTTACTTAATGAGCCACCTGCTCCAATTCCACTTTCTTGGGGAATCATGACCACAAATATAGGGAAGTTGCCACCTGCAACATTTAGAAGTAGTTTGAGGATGCTACGTATACTCTCCACCGAGTCTCCTCCACCAAGTGACTAGTTAATACTCTTTTAAGAGCTTCCATAAGCTGTTGTCTCATCATTTATTTATTTATTAATAAAATATTCTAAAATACATTAATTACTCTTGACCCCACTTGGTCATCAATTTCAAACTTAACATAAAATATAACATAATGTTTCTCAATAACATTAAATTGTTTTGCAATTTGAGGCATGTGACATGATGTGCGGCTAGAATTAATTTCTTTATTAACCATCATCAATGGCTACTGGGTTAAAGAACTCCAACCCTCAAGGCCTCTAAGCTCTTACACTTTCCTATATGTCAATAGGTTTTTAAGAACGGTTTCTATAGGGTAATGGGAGAAAGGCAAAAATTATCTAACCTATTCTGGAGCCACATCAATGGCTACTTGGTTAAAGAACTCCAACCCTCAAGGCCTCTAAGCTCTTACACTTTCTTTCCTATATGTCAATAGGTTTTTAAGAACGGTTTCTATAGGGTAATGGGAGAATGACAAAAATTATCTCACCTATACTGCAGCCACAACATTAAACGCCGTTAAATCTTAAACTGATTAAGATCCAATGACCGGAAATGCTTGCTTATGCGGTAGCATTAAATAACCTGCATATTGATCGCTCTAGGAGAAAAGGCGTACCTAATGAAGTAGAAACCATGTTCATCTCTTCCTGCGCCCATAAATTAAATCATGATAATGACGTGATTAAGATGTTGTCAATCAAACTGAAGACCGTCGTTACGCGCCACTTGCTCCAAACACTGTTCTATTCTCATAGAAAATGGCAATACATAATATATATTCTATTCAAATCTAACGTTCACGCCACGGCATGCCCTGGGGAAATAGGGGTTCTTATAGGTATATGTAGATGATATGGGCATTGATTCCACAACGAGGAAAGGACAACCACAAAACACACAAATTTCTCCGTGAATTGTCGTTTAGTCTCCACCAGCATCCCCGTAACTCTATATATGTTTTAATGGACCTTTGATTCCTTCATATTAACTAATCTCAGTTGTCTGTCCATTTGTTCCATCGGAAGAAGAGAAGATCTTGTGCTATTTCTCAATCCCAACTCATGTTTTGCTGAAGGAATTCGGGCCGTGGACCATTCAATCCTGCTGATCCTGTTTCATTTGAGATTCAGCCTAGTTGGGGACCATGTCGTATTGTGTAAAGTAGCCCAACGAGACACTACAAATATCAACGAAAAGAGCCAGAATCAGAGGTCTGTTATAAGACCGGGATCCTGTCGATATTTTGATACTGCGGAAGGCTCAGGCCCAGGCCCGTACAGTTGAAGCCTAGAAGATCTCAGAGCTTCCAATACATTGATAACTGGTAATGAAAAGCCCTTTTCTTCACTTCCTTGAACTTATCGCGACCGACCCATTAAACCTTTCAAGGCCAATAAGTTGGAATAATCAGGGATGGTGAGAACCCCTTGTTGCGACAAAGCTAATGTCAAGAAAGGACCATGGTCTCCTAAGGAGGACTCTGAACTCAAGGACTATATCGCCAAATATGGCACTGGAGGAAACTGGATCGCTCTACCCCAGAAAATCGGTATGGCGTCCTTCATATATCCACGAATTTATCCAGAAAACAAATTGATCGGCTTTATGTTTTACTTTTCTATCAGTTTTCTAACAGTATGGCTTAATATTCCAGACCATAGAAGCATTATTCTAGGCCACCATAGTCTGATCAAACACCCAGAAGCGTTGTCTAGTGTCTATCTTATTATTATACCTGTGTTTCTGTGAGCATGTTACAAGTAGTTTTCAAAGATTTAGACATGGTTTTTACCATCAGTATTCCACATCTGTGGACTCTTAAACCTGTGATTAGGTTTCTAGGTTTTGTAATGATGTGATTAGAATTCCTGTTATATCTACAAGAAGAATGTTTATAGCGATTAGGATTTTAGATATTGTTTATAAGATTCAGATGTTTTAATGGTTAATGGTCTGTTAATGGGAGCAATGGATATCATCCCAGTGTTTGGTGCTTGGTTGTTACTAGATTGGTCCCTTTTTACGAGATTACAATTCGGTGATGAAATAATTTGAACCAATTATCAAGCCGAGGTATCGTGTTTATAAGGGCCTATTCTGGTAGATTCAATACAGCTTTAGGTTATCAGAATGCATGGCTTTAGTCGGAGGGTTTTATAGAGCTTCTTGTGCTGATCCTTGCTCTTTCTGAATACAGGTTTGAAAAGATGTGGAAAGAGCTGCAGGCTTAGATGGTTAAACTACTTAAGGCCGAATATAAAGCACGGAGGGTTCTCAGAAGAAGAAGATAACATCATTTGTAGTATCTATAACAATATTGGTAGCAGGTAGTCTACAATCAATCAGATTAAGTATTTCACATATAAATTATAAATAGTCTTTCACTCTGCAAAAAAATTATAGTTATTGATTGGAACTTAACAACTGACTAAGAGTTCTGGCGTTGTGCAGGTGGTCTATCATTGCGGCCCAGTTGCCCGCAAGAACTGATAATGATATAAAAAACTACTGGAACACAACGCTGAAGAAGAAACTGTCTAGGAAAGGAAAGGATCGTCAAGCCCGTCATCTTGCTGCAGCAAAACAACAAAACCATGAGGACTTGCAAAGCTATAATACCTCAGAGCTTAATAGAAGCCCAAACATCTATGGTCCACAGCAACAACCTGTAGGGGTAGTTCACCATATGAATATCGATTGTATGAATGGCCCCTACTCTAATTTCGGGAATGGAATAAGTTCAGAGCCAGCCACATTTCAGCTGAATCATCAAGAAGTCTTTGATCAGGAAGTGTCTGACCGTAACTCCTGTCTCGGGAAGGCGCTCCAGGGGTTTGAACGAACTTCAGTAGATAATCATTCAAACAACTGTATGATTATGATGATCAGTACCGCCCCCCCATTACACGCATCCAGCTGTATGAACACCTCAGAAATGATGCAGTCCATTGCTTATAATCAATATAGCTCGGATGCTGCAACTCAAATTTCCTATGAGACAGCAGCCTCTGCGTTACTTATGGATGCAAAGCGCATGGAGAATCATTCAAAACTAGAAAACCCTTCTGCGGCATTTGCTCAAAATGATAATTTACTGTTTTTTTCTGCATCTAGGTCGCCTGAGGAGGAAAACTATGAACCGGCCTGGATGAATATCTTCAATGCAGAAATTAACTACTTGGGGGCCTCTGGATTCTCAGCGGAATGCAATGATTTGTCATTATACAATAATATCTCACCAGGACAGCAGAGAGAAGCCTGTAATTATGCTTGTGATTCAATCTACATATATTAGATCAATTTTAGCATCCGATAATGATAATGATAATGAAATTTCATAGATCATTTAGCAAATGAACTATTTTTGTGCAATAATAAAGGAGTAGTAATTTGTCTCTCCTTTCGTAACAAAAACCAATGGTATGGTGCTACCATAGCAACCTATCTTCTTTTTAGTTTTGGATCCCATCTAGGTGACGTGCAACAGTCCTGTTTAGATCATGATTTAAAATCCATCATGTTCAATGGAGAAGAGTTATTTCTTCTCGCGTAGCGACCATCATAAATAGGCGTTTAACCAGTCAGTAAAATAATTGAGCATTCAAACACTTCCAAACCTAGAAGAGAGAAAATCTAATTCTGAAGGCAATGGAAGAGCATCCTCACATGCGCCGTTTGTAAAGAGATCAAAGACCAAGAAAGGAAGAGTTGCGGCAGAAAAGGTATGAAGGCTTGGACAGATAGGGCAAGCAGAAAGAGAGCCTTTTGGCCAACGCTGTAGGAGGATTCTGAACACGAAGGGGAAGGGAAAATTTAGGCAAGATAATTATAGGATTCTAACTTACAGTACCTAACCCGTTCCCAGTCTCAAAGTAATGTAAGTCTTAGCTCACTAGATCGGGTGAGAGGTACACAAGACGTGGCGCGGCCAGGATAGAACAAATATAGATGGAAAGAAACCAAGAGAGAAATATCACCCGATTCTGAAGATAAACAGAAATAAGTTTAGACTTTCAAAAATGGGATAAGATTCAGAAAGTTGACTTTCTTTGTCCAGGCTAAAAGGCTGGGACATACCGTTTGAATGAATAATTTAAGAGTTTTATTTCTTTTCTTAAAGGTTGTGATGGAACTACGTCTCTGTAGCAAAGAGACAGTGCTGTGGTTTTGAGTCTAACCATATTGAAAGAAAGAAAGCAGTCAAGGATTGAGCAAGTTTAACTCATAGGCCTAATGGCATTGGCGTGAAACTCATAGGCTTTGCCAGACTCGATTGTGGTGCACAAAACCCCAAAATGGTGCCCTTATCCCACATGCAGCCTAGAGATTACTTAGAGATACCTTAGAGGCTTTGCTATTGACATTAGGATTGAGAAGATTTGTTTAGGGACTAAAGTCTTTATTTTCATTCACCAACAAGTTTTGATACTCATCCTTATTATGTCAGATATAGTCATAGTGCCCATATTCCTAGCCATAGGCCTTCTCCATGGCCATTAAGCATGATAAATCTTTGTTTATGGCCTAAACCCTTTATTTTCCTCATGATATATACTCCTTTACTCCTAATTTTAGTGTAAAAAAACTAATAATGACACCAATATCTAACCTGAAGACTAAAGATCCCTTATAAAGGATCTATGTGGTTGTTGGAGGCCTAGTTTGTGGCCCTTGAACCTTAGAATATTTGTCATGGACTAAAGGTGCTCAATTTCCTCCCAAAGCTATGGGATAGGCCTTGAGGCCCATTCTTATCTCGTAAAATATATTAATGGTGTCAAGGTTCTCCCACAAAGGCTAAACATCCCTGACAGAGGCCTTGTGTGATTGTTTGAGGATTACTACATGAAGATTGATTCTAAGAAGATTCAAATAGGACCTTTGAACCTCTTGTTCCTTCTATTCAACCATCTTCAAGTCCTCAAGCACCTTATTTGGAGTATATAAAAACCTCCTATTGCCCCTTGGAGATTGTTAGCACTTGGTAAGCACCAGTGCTAAATTTGAGGATCTTTTTGCACGGGTGTTAGCACCATTCTAGGCTAAAAAGTTGGCAGGGGAGTAGGCAAATCAAAGGAGGAAAATGTCCAAAAATTCGTTATCATAGGACCATGAAGGACATCATGAGGTTCTACAGGTTATGCAGCGGTAAAAAATGAGTAAAAAATGAACGACACAAATTACTCAGCAGTAAAAATAAACGGTTGCTAAGGATTCCACTGAGTAAAGTTTGTGCAAAGAGATAAGCTATAGGGGATCGCAAAATGGGTTACACCCTTCAAGTATCGATGGTCGTGATCTAAGGGTTTCTAAGATCTACGGTCCAATAGATTTGTGCAGCTTAAACTTGCGTGGAGGTTAGCAGGAGGAAGCGATGTGAAATGTCAGTAGACCCCACATCTCTAGGCAGCAGAGATCTGGCAGGGATCTGATCAACGACTAAAAGTGGATTTCGCTACGACCACTTACACGAAAGATAAGCTATGATGGGGCCACGAAATCCCGTAGGACCCCACACTTTGGATGACACAGATCATGGTGGAGGTTTGATCTATGGCTCAAAGGTATTTCACGAGGAGGAGAAGCACGAAGGTTAATAGGATGGGGCGCTGCGAAAGGTTTGTAGGACCTGCATAGTTAAACGATCGAGATCTAAGAGTTCTCATGATCTATGGTTGCACTGGTTTTCACGATGAGGAAGTGCATGAGGTTTAGCAAAGGGGAGGTGCTACGAAGTCTTGTAGGCCATACGTTTTTGGACAATGAAGATTAGGGAACTGATTGGATCTACGGTCTTGGGTGATTTTGCATTAGAAATATGCGTGAGGGTTAATGAAGCAAAGGCTCGTGAAATCGCGAAAGGACCACACCATGGAACGATTGAGATTTCTCGCAAAGGAGATATACGACTGTGATTGATTTCACAAGATCAAAAGTGTGAAGAGGGAAAGCATCAGTGCAAGTGAGAGATGAAGTCGAAGCATGGGAAAGATTCAATGATGTAGATCGTGTCTGGAGGAATAAAATCGTTAGAGAGGTTCTGGAACATCACTATCAAAGTAAGCGAGGCTGCATCTCAGACGCTGCATTGCCATTTCTGGTCCAGTGTGTCTGTTACATCATATTGCTTATTTTAGGAGTAAATAGTGGAGAATATCCCCCCTCAAGAAGTTTGTTAGGATTCGTAATGATGATTTGCAATTGATTCCCCCATTTTGTAACTGAATTCAACTTTGTTTCGAGGTTGGTCTCAGGAGGCCAAATAACTATAAATATAGCCTCAATTGATGAGGAAAGGGTTGGAACTTTCATTGAGAAAGTATCCCGCTCTTGGTTTTTGCATCTCTGTAAACTTTCTTGGAAGTGTTAACGAGAAACATTCTCCCGTGTTTTCTGAGATTCATCATGATGTTCTACATTTAGTTCATTTTTCCTGTTTGTTTCATGTCCATTTCTATGATTTTTCTGCTAATGCCCTCTAGTTGCATACAAGGAATTCATTTCACTAAGCGCTCCTTGTATCAAATGGTGCATTTGTGATGTGTTTATGATGGCTATTATAGAATTCACTCTCTATTAAGTGCTCTATTTCAATTATTATCCTTTATTGTTGTTGCTGCTAAAGGTGGTGCAAGAGATTCACCCACATGTAAGTGCCTCTTGTTGCACTGGGATTCCTCCTCTTTCTCCTATCACCCTTTCAAGATATTTGACTGTTTGTGACACCTACTTTTCCTTAGAATACAAAGAAATTATCCTCTCATTTTCACTATAATACCCTTGATTGATTCAAGATTTGACTCCATTTCCTAATGACTCTTTTTGTATGTCTGTTTTACCATCTTTAAATCTACAAACACCCCATTCCCATTAGAATCTATCCTTCTGACTGCTTGATTAAAGCTAAATGTATATGTGAATTTGTTTATGTGACAAGAGAGAGCCATCTCTGACTATATTGGCTAGAATAAAGTCTAAATATTGGTTTGAAATAGTTACCCCTGTGACTTCCTACCACAACCATAGGAAAATTACAAGGTGCTAACATCTTGGCGCCATTGTCGGGAAAGTAATTCTCCTTGGGAGACGACATTGTTTAGCTCTGCGACCTAGTTGAGCAATCGGTCATAGACAGATACTGCTTGTACATGCTCTGGCGACTCCATGCAAATTTTGAAGGTGACTCCACTGGGAAATACTAGCGGCTAGAATAACCTACAAGAGGAGAAATCCTGATGCAAAATCCTTCCAAGAAATATTCGATCCAGAAAGTTTGAGCCAGAGGGCCAATAGACTGCAACTTAGGTTAGTCATAAATATTTCCTTCCCTGGAGAAGTTGCTATTTCTGTTAATGATATATCTGAGCATTGCAATGAGGAGTTCATACTAGCGTTCTGTAGAACTAAATCCTCTATGTTTGATTTTCCTTGCATTTCCTGGTCACCCCTAACCTTAGAGCCTCTAGGAAAGGATTTCCAACACCTGCCTGACTCAGAGTGCCCTACTCTCACTACTGATTTGACCCTGTTCAATTCCATTATCATAAGGAAATCTGTTGCCACATTTTCATCCCCCGCCGCTTCCAAGCCTAATCAACATCCATCTTCCTGTTTCACAACTCCCCACATTCCCATAGTTCCTCACATCTTACCAATTTTTTTTCCACTAGTTTTAATTCCCCCTATAAACCTTGTTATACCTACAAGGATGCCAAATAGAATCACATAATAGAAATCGAAATGCTAGAAGACCAGAGGTTCTCCAGAACAGGCAGAGAAAATATGCCGATCCACCTGTCAGGCCTCCATTTCAAGAAAATTTTGTGGATCATGATGGTGAAAATCAAGCCGAAGATGAAATTCATCAGATGGATACTGACTCTCCCACCACTTTCCTCACCAAGGAAGAACATGACAATACCTATCTTGAGAGGGGAGAGGTGCCCCCAAAGGAGACAAAGGATTTCAGGAGGGGATATCAACTCGTTGTCCTGGATGTGTAGAGACAGATCATCCTAAGGAACAGGGATGTCCCCGTTGTGAGAAACAAAGACACAGGAAACAAGGCTTCTACCAGCAAGCCTAAAAATCACACACCTCCCAAGGATAGCTCCAAAAATTTGCCAGATCCCAAAGGGAAGGAAAGAAGAGAGGGTAATCCCAGAAGCTATGATCAAGGACAAACTTCTTTTAGTCTTGAGGCTCAAATTACAAAGATAAAAATCTATGTCGCCCTCACTGAACTGTTAAAAAATTCAAAGTATCATTCTAAAATTCACAGTTTTAAAGCCTCATGGAGAAATCTCTGCCATATCTGATAGCCTGAATCTACAAGATGATAGGCCCACCATCATGTTTGGACCACATGTAGATGAGTCTTCTAATAAATAATTCCCCCCTTTCTATGTTATCCTGAACATCCATAATGCTATCCTGCACAATGCCATGATCGATTCAGGATCCTCTCACAATTTGATGCCCAAGAGAATCATGGATGAGATGGGATTGGAAGTGACCAGACCCTACAAAGATCTCTTCTCCTTTGATTCTAATAAATTCAATTTGTTGGGCCTAATCAAATACTTGGTCATCTCTTTAGCCCATATTCCTTCTAAAACCATTGGCATGGATGTAGTGGTGGTTGACATCCCTCCGAAGTTCAGGATGTTGTTGTCAAGTTCTTGGGCAGGAAAACTCAAAGGTTCCCTCCAGATGGACATGTCCTACGCCACTATCATTGTCTTTGGGGTACAAAGAAGGATATTCAGAGAAAAGAAGTTGGCATATATGGTAACCAGCGCTGAAATTCCACACAATCACCCCATCTATTGGCTAGACATTGAGATGGGATCTGCTATCTTCTTCATTGAAGGGGACAAAGACAGTTCATGTTCCCAAAATGTTTCCTTTGTGCCTACTCAGGAGGAGCTAGAAGGGGTGTGGGAGGTGAGTTTTGATGGGTCCGCATGCAAAGAAGGGGCAGGAGTTGGAGTGTGGATGAGACCCCCAAGAGTGCAAGCTTTGAATTATTCTTACAAGCTTTCTTTTGTCTGCACGAACAATGAAGCAGAATACAAGGCTATGATATTAGTGATTCTATCCTTGAAGGAGCTCCAAGTCAAGAGGTTAGTGTTACATGGGGATTCTGAGCTAATAATTAAACAAATGACTAGTGAGTATCACTCCAGGCATCCCAGGATGAGAAGCTACCAAAATGCTACCCAGGACCTCACTGAATGATTTGAAGAATGCATTTTTAATCTAATCCCCAGAGTACAAAATTGTGTAGTTGATTCCCTAGCCACTTCTGTAGTGGCTTTCAAAGTCCCTATGTACCCTGTTGAGAAATATGAAATCGAAGTGAGGCACATACCTTCTATCCTAGATAATGTCAAGAGATGGCAAGTCTTCGAGGATGACAAACAGATTCAGTACTTCCTCACTCTCACAGGGCGGTTTGAGGGTCTGAACATTTATGAAAATGATGCACTCCTAGAGCGGTCTACTATCGCCCAGGAACCCCTTTCAAGCCAGGATGGCACTCCAAAGGACATGCCACGGGTCGAGATTGTAGCCCCTATGAAGCCTATTGAGGTCTGTAAAATTGAGGAATCTTGGGATCCAGAGTTCCAGGAAGCTGATGAGCCATAGGAGTATGTGAATAACCTTTGTGGCAAGGAGATCCTGCAACTAAAAGGTAGCTCTATCCCCAAGGGTCTACTTCCTTTAGAAAATTGTTTTGATCCCAATGATGTGGCTAAAGAACCTCAACTGATCCCAAGCTGTGAAGATGTTGAGGATGTAAATATTGGGACTGAAGAGCACCCCGGGGTCATCAAAATATCAAGAACCTTCTCATCAGAGGCCAAGCAAAATTACATCTCCCTAATAAAAAAGTACTATGATGTATTTTCTTGGAGCTATAAGGATCTCAAGGCCTATGATACTAGAATTATCCAGCATACTATACCCATAAATAAAGATGATATTCCTTCCAAGGAGAAGCTAAGAAGGATAAACCCAAAGCTACTGCCCTTGGTGGAAAAGGAGATCAAAAAGATGTTTGAGGCCAAAATCATTGTGTCCCTTAGATTCTCGCGTTGGGTAGCAAATCTGGTCCCGATCAAGAATAAGAACGAGGAAATAAGAATTTGAATTGACTTCAGGAAATTGAACAGAGTTTCTCTGAAGGATCATTAACTCCTGCCCAAAATGGACCATATCTTACAGAGAGTAGTGGGTTCACAGAGCGTATCCACTCTGGATGGATTCTGAGTTTATAACCAGATTGTGGTACACCCAAAGGATCAAGAGAAAACAACATTCACCACACCCTGGTGCACTTTCATGTATTCTAAAATTCCATTTAGGCTTATGAATCTAGGAGAAACTTTCCAGCGGGCTATGTACATAGCTTTCGCTGATGAAAAAGACAAAATTCTGGTCATCTATCTGGACGATATCCCTGTTTTCTCCAAATATGATGAAGAGCATGTTGCACACCTATTTATAATGTGTAAGAAATGCAGAAAGTTTGACATCTCCCTGAATCCGAAAAAATATTTCTTCATTATGAAAGAAGGGAAGTTGATGGGCCATATAATCTATCAAGAAGGCATCAGGATATATCCCAATAGGGTCGAGGCGATTAGTGAAATTTAACTCCCTTGGAATAAAGTCGAGGTCCAGTCCTTTCTAGGAAAGGTAAATTTTTTGACAAGATTCATAGCTTCCTTTGTTGAAATAGTGAAATATATAACCAACATTCTAGGAAAAGACTAATAAATCAAGCGGACTCCTGAAGCCAAACAATCCTTTGAAGGAATAAATAGGTCCATAGCTGAAGCACTTGTACTTGCAAGCCCTGGTTTCTCTAAGGAATTCCTCATATTTTCTTTTGCCTTAGAACACATAGTAGCAGGGGTACTACTGCAGAAGAATCACGAAGACCATGAGAAACCCATTGATTTCTACAACAAGAGCCTAAGAGATGCCCCCATGAATTATAATATCCTAGATAAGAAGGCCTATGCTATGGTGCAATATTTAAAGGATTTCTTATTGTACATCCTTCATTCTCACATCATTTCTCATGTTCCCACCAACGCTGTAAAGGATATTCTGACTCAACCGGACCCTGAGGGATGAATGGGGAAGTGGATAGCAGTCCTACTTGAGTATGACATGGAAATCAAGCCTACAAATATTTTTAAAGGCCAAGGAATAGCCAATCTCATGGCTCAGTCCAATTGCAATGATCTCATCTTGTACATGATTATTGAATTGTCAGCAAAAGATAAAAATCCCCAGTGACAGCCAGGTCCCACAGTAGGTGAGCATTTTCTGTTATCCCCATGGTACACTGATATTATTTTTATCTTACAACATCTGCATGGATAAAACAAGGGTCATATTCCTCAAACAGAAAGCAACGAGGTTTTGTATCCTAAACGAGAAGTTGTATTGGAAAGAGCCAGGAGTTTTATTGAACTGCGTGGACGAACAGGAGGCCAAGAGACTCATTGAAGAGTTTCATGCGGGAGAATTTGGGGGGAATCACTACTAGAAAACCAAGGTAAACAAGATCATGAGATAAGGATTCTATTGGCCTACAATCTTTTGTGATACTCATAAGAAAGTGGTTGGCTTCCTTAAATGTCAGATTTTTGAAGGTAGAAAGAAGTTGTTGCCTTTACCTTTGAAGCCCATACAATTTGAAGACCCTTTCTAGAAATGGGGGCTATATTTTATTATAGAAATCAATCCATCCTCCTCATGGAAGCATAGGTGGATACTCACGACCACTGAATACTTCATGAAATGGATCGAGGCCATCCCCATAAGGCGAGCTACTGAAATAGTGATCATGCAGTTTCTAGAGGATCCTTATTTTGTCAAGGTTTGGAGTTCCTAGGAAGATAATCAGTAATAATTCTGCACCTTTTAAGTCAAAGAATATGATTTCCTTTTGTTTCAAATACCAAATACACCTGGGGCACTCCAAATCCTATTACCCATAGGGTAATGGGCTCGCAGAATATTCAAACAAGAGTCTTATGTGGATCATAAAAAATCTGCTACAGGAAAATAAGAAAGCTTGGAACACAAAGCTAATCCATGCTTTGTGGGATGACATAATTAGTGTGAAAAATTCTATTGGCACTTCACCATTCAGTTATTCTATGGCTCAGAGGTAATCTTTCCTAGATCCCTGAGATTTACAGTGATGAGATTGTTTCAAGAAGAAGATGTTGGAACCCACCGAACCCAGAGAAGGATGTATCAGTTGGTTGAGCTGCATCGGGAAAGGGAGGAGATATTTGATAGAACTCATAAATTTCAGGACAAGATGAAAGAGATTTTTGATAGAAGAACCAAACCTGATGATTTCGAGATAGGGGATGTAGTGTTGCAATGGGATGCACCTCATGAGGAGAAGGGGAAGCATGGAAAATTTGGTCACCTATGGAAAGGCCCATATAAAATTGCATCCTTCATAGGAAATAATTCTTATGTGCTGGAAGAAATTGAGGGTGGATTGCTATCTGGGGCTCCTATAAATCGGAGGCTCCTCAAACACTATCTTTTGTAAAGTAAGTTCATCTTCATGTCATTGTATATATAATTTTATTTTAATATTGCATGTCTGGATGGATCTCTGACAGAATTAAATCCAAGGTGAATGAAGTAAGGTATCCAAGAGGTGCTTTCATTTGGTTTTTCTTTTTAAGAAAATTTTGTAGTTGCATACCCTAGAGTAGAGTTTGAGAATTGTAGGAAGGATTGGAACCAATGCAATGGATAAGGCACATGGTCTATATAGTTCATTTCTACCTCACACGGAGAATATCATCCTCGAGTTGGAGCCGTTGTTATCACCTGGTAAGCATCGGTGCTAAATTTTGAGGATCTTTTTGCAAGGGTGTTAGCACCATTCTAGGCTAAACAATTGGTAGGGGAGTAGGTAAATCATAGGAAGAATAAGGTCCAAAAATTCCTTATCATAGGACCATGAAGAACATCATAAGGGTCTATAGGTTATGCATCAATAAAAAATGAATGACGCATATTACTCAGCAGTAAAAATCAATGGTTGCTAAGGATTTCAATGAGTAAAGTTTGTGCGGAGATATAAGTTGTAGGGGATCGTGAAATGGGTTACACCCTTCAAGTATCGAGAGATGTGACATAAGGGTGTCAAATAGCTACGGTATAAAAGATTTGCGTAGCTTAAACTTGCGCGAAGGTTAGCAGGAGGAAGCGATGCAAAATGTCGGTAGATCGCATCTCTGAGTGGTGGAAATCTGGTGGGGATCCGATCAATGACTAAAAGTGCATTTTAGGGCGACCACTTACATGAAAGATAATCTATGTTGGGGCCACAAAATATCGTAGGACCCCACACTTGGGATGACACATATCACGATGGAGGTTTGATTTATGGCTCAAAGGTATTTCGCGAGGAGGAGAAGTGCGAAGGTTAACAAGATGGGGCGCTGCGAAAGGTTTGTAGGACCTGCACACTTGAACAACCGAGATATAAGGGTGCTCATGATATATAGTTGCAGTGGTTTTCTTGATGAGGAAGTGCACATGGCTTAGAAAAGGGGAGGCATTGTGAAATCTTAGAGACCATACATTTTTTGGGTGGCAGAGAACAGGGCACTGATTGGATCTATAGTTCTGGGTGATTTCGCACTAGAAATATGTGCGAGGGTTAATGAAGCAAAGGATCATGAAATCATGAAAGGGCCACACCATGGGATGGTTGATATTTCTCGCAAAGGAGATCTACGACCATGATTGATTTTGCAGGATCAAAAGTGCAAAGAGGGAAAGGATCAGTGCAAGTGCGAGATGAAGTTGAAGCATGGGAAATATTCAATGATGTAGATTGTTTCTATAGGAATAAAATTGTTAGAGAGGTTATGGAACGTCACTATCAAATCAAGCGAGCCTGCATCTCAGATGTTGAATTGCCATTTATGATCTAGCGTATCTGTTACATCATATTGCATGTTCTAGGAGTAAATCATGGTGAACTTGCCACCTCAAGAAGTTTGTTAGGATTCGTAATGATGATTTGGGATTGATTCCCCCATTTTGTAACTAAATTCAACTCTATTTCGAGGTTGGTTTCAGGATCCCATAGCACTATAAATATAGCCTCAATTGATGAGGAAAGGGTTGGAATTTCATTCAGAAAGCATTATGCTCTTTGTTTTTGCATCTCTATAAACGTTTTTAGAATTGTTAATAAGAAACATTCTCCCGTGTTTCTAAGATTCATCACGGTGTTCTACATTCATTTTTTGTTTCTTGTTTGTTTCTTGTTTGTTTCATGTCCATTTCTGTGATTTTTTGCTAATTCCCTGTAGCTGCATATAAGGAATTCATTTCACTAAGTGATCCTTGTATCAAATGTTGCATTTGTGATGTGTTTATGATGGATTTTATAGAATTCACTCTCTGTTAAGTGCTATGTATCAGTTATTAGCCTTTATTATTGCTTTTGCTAAAGGTGGTGCAAGAGATTCACCAACAGATAGGTGCTTGTTGCTGCACTAGGATTCCTCCTCTTTCTCCTATCACCGTTTGAATATATTTGACTGTTTGTGACACCTACTTTGCCTCATAATACAAAGAAAATTATCATATCATTTTCACTGTAATACCCTTGATTGATTCAAGATTTGACTCCATTTTCCAATGACTCTTCATGTATGTCTGTTTTCCCATCTTTAAATCTGCAAACACTCCATTACCATTAGAATCTATCCTTTTGATTGCTTGATTAAAGATAAATGTATTTCTGAATTTGTTTTTGTGACGAAAGAGAGCATTCTTTGACTATATTGGCTAGAATAAAGTCTAAAGATTGGTTTGAAATGGTTACCCTGTGACTTCCTACCACAACCATAGGAAACTTACAGGGTGCTTGTTAAGATTTCATATGCTAGACTAGATTCAATAGTATTGAATTCAAAATCAGAGCAACAACATATCAAGAATCACTGATAGAAACACAATCACAATATAGACACAACATTTATCCTGGGAAACCCTCAAGGGGAAGAAAACCCAGCAAAAACTTCCTCTGTATAAGATGTATAAAAGGAAATCACAAAAAAATGTGTTCTCCTCCTTCTGTTATGTCTCTCTCTCTCTCATATGTGCTACACAAGTGAGTGAGTCTGTGTTCAAATAAGAACCATAGCTCCTCTATTTATACATAATGTGTCAACTGACTTTTGCACTAGACAAATCGGCCCCACTAAACTGTCTCGGCTGACTTCACCTGGGAATACTCAAACCATATATTATATTATTTATTAGGATACTAAAGACCCGACACAAGTGGAGGCTTTACCTCATGACTCTATGATGACCAAATAAAATAGTAACACCCCGTCGGAGGAATACTAACATCTCCCTTGGGTTACATCAATAAAATACATTTAGAATATCCTTTGAAGTTACAATATTTTAACACCCCCCTCAATGATAAGGTTATTCTACTGATGAAATCATCACAAACTATAAGAGAATAGAGAGACAATTACAACAGTACATCGAGGTAATACATCTATAAGTCCAATGAAGTTTTTCACAATCACTAACTGGAAGAGTTACTCGTTATCTCTTACATCACATGATCACTTTATCCTTTCTCTGCAGTAATGATTCTATCTTTCGATCCTTCATAGCAGCACTTCGATATTCTAGATCCTTTGTAGTACTTTTATCCTTTGCAGTATCACTTTGATCTTCTTGATCTTTTACAGCAACACTTTGATCTTCTCGATCCTTTGTAGCAACACTTATATATTCTCGATCCTCTGTTGCTGCACTTCGATCTACTTGACCCTTTTATGTTGTACTTCGATCTAACTGATCCTTCACTTCCACTCTACTTGTAGGACACATGATCTATTTGCAGGATGATCAATCCCGATCACTTTAGGACATAAGTCCAAGGACAATGCAATCCTCCATCAGCATGATCCATGAGATCGATTAGTTGAATCATCTACAACTAAATGTATATGTCGACTGCACCTAGTGCTATCCCTATCATCCGTGAGGACTCATCGTAGACCATCCATACCACACATGTTAGGACCACTCTCAAGTCAGTGTTATACTACGGTATCTACACTTGCGTATAGGCATAATCTTCCAAGCAAGAGTATTGCTTGTAGAGAATATATCGATTGCATACACAATGTTGACCAATTGTAGAACATCCATACCACACAGGTTAGGACCACTCCCAAGTGAATGTTATACTACGACGTCCATGAGGACTCATCATAGAGCATCCATACCACACAGGTTAGGACCACTCCCAAGTGAGTGTTATTCTGTGACATCTACATATGAATGTAGGCATACTCTCCATACAAGAGTATAGTCTGCAAGGAATATCTCAACTGCATGCAAAATGTCAATCATGTCGTCTGTGAGGACTCGTCGTAGAGCATCCAAACCACTGAGGGTAGGAACACTCTTGAGAGAGTGTTTAATCTATGGTATTCACAACCGAATGTGAGTATTCATCTTGTAGGGTCATCCTTTATCTAGTAAGGACCACTCTCATGTACATAGTTTTATACCTGCCATCCTCAAGAGAGGATACTATCATCCAAAAATAAATGTTAGACCATCATCACTGTCATCCATCATCGATGTCAGTCTCATCATTACTCCCCCTTTCCTGGGAAGTTTCATATTATCAACCTACTCCCCCTTTTTCTGAGGAGGGTTCATGTATTCAACCTGATCTTACCTTTCGAAGAAGGTCCATTCCTTCATCACTTGTAGTCCCATCAATTTTGCTCCATGCGAGGAAATTCCATTCAAACTACACCAATCTTGTCACGAAAGTATTCGAACTTCACTCGAGATAGAGGCTTGGTCAGTAGATTAGCAAATTGCTCATCGGTACTCACATACTGGATCTTGATGGCTCCCTTTTGTACCATATCCCTTAAATAAAAATATCGGATTTATATATGCTTCAATTTTTCATGGAAAACTGGATGCTCTGTCATCGTTATAAAACTCTAATTGTCAAAAAAAATTAGTTTGGTGTCCAACTCCATGTCAAATATTCCTGACAGTAGTTTTCGAAGCCATATCGCTTCACAACAAGTGGAGCAAGCTTCAATGTACTCTGCTTCATTCGTACTGAGAGCAACAATGGATTGTTTCTTACTAAACCATGAGATCATGGCGGATCCCAGACAATAACATCCACCCAAGGTTCTCTTTCTATCTCCGACACTTCCTAGCCAATCTGAATCCATATACCCCATATAAATTGTAGTCATGATTTCTCCCATAGTATAGTCCCAGATCAATTATACCTTTTAGGTACCTCACAACATGCTTTGCATCTATTAATTGAACCCATATAGGTTTAACTAGATACTGACTCAAGGTGTTCACAACAAAGCATATATTTGCCCTTGTGTTCACCAAATATTAATGACCCAATAATCTATCTATAGTGAGTCATGTCCACTATCTCAGATATCTCATCAGACAACAAATTCAAGTTGGTGTCCATGGGTGTGGCCATGGATTTACAATCCAACATATCAAATCTTTTCAAGATTTCTACTACATACTTTCCCTAATTCAGAAATATTCCTTCCGGGCTCTACCACACTACCAGCCCTAGGAAATAATGCATGAATTCAAGATCTTTCATATCGAATTCTTCAACTAGCTTCTTCTTGCAATCCTTGATCTTTTTCTCATTTCCATTAAGAAATAGATCATCCACATACAACAATAGTATGACTGGTTCATCATCCACAATCTTCATATTTAGGATCACCTTTACTCTTGGTAAATCCCATGCTTGTCAAGAAGCTATCTATTCTGCCATACCAAGCTCTAGGAGCTTGCTTTAGTCCATACAGATCCTTTTTCAACTTGCATACATTATTTGCTCTGCCTTCGACTTCAAATCCTTGTGGTTGTTTGATATAAACCTCTTCCTCAATCACACCATTAAGGAAGGTTGTCTTTACATCCATTTGGTGTAAGTCCCATTTCATCATGGAAGTAAGTGGCATGAGAGTTATGATGGAAGTGTAACTTGCTAAGTTGGAGAAAATGTTTCTTCATAATCGATCCCCTATTTCTGAGAGAACCCTCTAGCTACAAATCTTTCTTTATACTTCTCAATACTTCCATCCACAACATGCTTTATCTTGTAGATCCATTTAGAAGATACCACACTCTTGTTTTCTGGTTTGGGAACAATATCCCAAACATCATTCTTCATGATCGACTGGTATTCTTCCGTCATTGCTTCAACCCATTCTTTCTTCTATGCAGCTTCCTCATAGTTGGTGGGTTCTTGATCTGCAAGGTCACACATCAAAGCTACATAACTGTAATATGGATTTGATCTTTTACTAGTTCTTGTGGTTCCCTTTGGTGTTCCATATCTTTCTACTTCTTGTATGATTTCTCTTACCCAAGTAGGTTTTCTCTTTCAAGAGATATTCATAGTAGGGGGATCCTAAGGCCCTAACATGTCATGATATTTTTATGCTACTATTTCAGGAGTTGGTTCAGCTTCTGTCCTTCTGTGAGGTGCATCCTCTTCATGTACTTCTTCAAGCTGACACTTTCTAGACTTCTTAAGAGCTGCATCTTCATCGAATGTTACATCCCTACTAATATCAATATGATGGAATCCTGAAATGTATATCATGAAGGATTTGGAGACCTCATAGTATCCTACAAGTATTCCCTTCTTACCAGAAGGATCCAATTTAGTTCTATTCTCTTTCAGAATATGTACATATATTGGAAAACCAAATATCTTGAGATGGCTTACTTCAAGTTTATTTCTGGTATACATCTCTTCAGAAGTCTTGAATCCAAGAACACTGTGAGATAATCTATTTTGCACATATACGTATTTTCTTGCAGCTTCATCCCATAGGTGCATAGGGAGGTATTAGTCATGAATCATGGTCTTTACTGCTTCCATGATAGTTCGATTCTTTTTTTCCGCAACACCATTTTGTTGGGGATTATATGGAATGGTTAGTTCCCTATTGATTCCTACCTCCTTACAGAAAGATTCAAATTCCTTTGAAGTGTATTCTCCACCATTATCTGATCTTAGTGTCTTGATTCTCTTTTCTGACTGGTTCTCTATCAAGGCTTTGAATTCCTTGAATTTTTTGAACACTTCACTCTTATTCTTCAAGAAGTATATCCCAGTCTTTCTTGAATAATCATCAATAAATGTGACATAGTACTCATATCCACTCAAGGATATGGAGGGCATAGGACCACATACATCACAATGGATTAGTTCCAACATACCTTTAGTCTTTGTGTCACTTTTCAGAAATGGATTCTTTATGTTCTTTCCTTGTGCACATCCCTTGCTGGTTCCCTCATGTTCAATCTTCCAATCTAGTAACCCTATTACCACCTTGCTCACATAGGGAAATTCTTTGTAGTTGATGTGAGCAAGTATCCTATGCCACATTTCACTTGAGTTGGTAGTCTCATGGAAAAGGGATGTCTCTAGATGTCCTTTGAGCTTGTACAACCCTCCTTCTTCTTCTCCAATGACTACAACATCTTCAAGTGTCTTTCCTTTGGACCACATAAGTACTTGTCTATCTATAAAAGAAACTCTATATCATTTCTTATCTAGAGCTGAGATGGAGAGGAGGTTGTTTTTCAAACCTGTTACATACAATACTTCCTTCATCTTCATGGAGGTCCTAGAGTCAAGTGTGTAGCTTGATTCACTAATACCTTTGATGGGATATTGATAGTCATCTCCCAATGATACCTTCTGGGGAGCCATTCTTCTCTTCAAGATTTGATAGAGTTGTCTTCTTTCTTGTCATGTGATTAGAGTCACCACTATCAATAAGCCATGTATCTTCTACAGGTGTTACAGACCTAGAGAGTGCAGAGAATATCACATATTCTTCTACATCTTCACCTCTAGCTATCTTTCAAAGTATTTCTTCATCCTCATGCTCATCTAGATGAGCATGATGCCTTTTGTTGTTGTTGTTCTTTGATGATGGACATTCTCTAGCAAGATGTCCTATCTTATGACAGTTGTAGCATTGATACTTTGAGTAATCCTTCTTCTTCTTCTTCTGGAATTTATTCTCTAAAGGATTATGATTACTCCTCTTGAAGTTTGATTGATTTATTCCTTTCGTGTGGGTAGCTAGAGCCTGAGTATCTTCTCTAAGGAGAGCTTCTCTATTGGCTACTTCAGCTTCTTCACATATGCAATCTTCCCACACTATGTCAAACTTCATACTTTCTTTTCTGGAACACGGAGTTTGGATGAAAGAGTCCCAAGGTCTAGTGAGGCCATTGAGAGCAGTCATAACCAATTCATCCTCATCAAGGGTATATCCAATAGCACTTAGCTTCTATTTGATCTAGGAGACCCTTGTGAAGTAATATTGAATAGATTCTCCTTTGCTCATCTTGGTTCTCTTCAATTGAGCTGTCAAATTCATCTTTCTGTTGATGTTCTTTCCTTCATACATTCTGGAAAGTGCATCATAATTTTTCTTAGGTGTATTCTTAGATGACACTTGAGGGATCAAGTAATCCTTAATGGAATCAACAATGATCCTGATTACCTTGATTAGGTATTGTTCATGCTTCTCCTTAGCTTCAGCTTCTTCGGGTTCTGCAATCTCATCCTTGATGTACTTATCAAGACCATTCTCTTTCAGAATGAGTCCAATCCTATACTTCCAAGACAAGAAGTTTTCTAGGCCTTCCAATTTGTCCTCAAGCTTAGTGCTTGGGGCCATCTTGTCCAGTAAATCACTCAAAAATGAAATTTACATAATAGGAGACTGAACTTACCAGTAGATGCACTTGGAGGAGGTGAATTGGTTGATCCAAATGCTTTCTGGAGATCCCTAATATTCAGTCTTCAAATCCTACTTGCGAGGTTGCAGCACTATAGATTTTTTGGTTCCGTTTCAATGTAGTTTTCTAGTTCAATGCCAAACTAGGGTTTGATTTCCCGAAGATCCATCCACCCAAAAACTTTGATCTAGTTCTCAATATATGCACTCTAGGAGGGCACAACTTTCTATGAGAGCAAATTTTCAAAACTACAACTTTTGCAAAAACCCTAATTTCTTTCGGAGAGGGAGGAGAGAGAATTTCACCTTGTGAAAGTTGCTCTAATCAGATTAGCTCTGATACCATGTTAAGATTTCATAAACTAGACTATATTCAATAGTATTAAATTCAAAATCATAGTAGCAACATATAAAGAATCACTGATAGAATCACAATCACAATATAGACACAACATTTTCCCAGGAAATCCTCAAGAGGAATAAAACCCAACAAAAAATTCCTTGGTATAAGATGTATAAAAGACAACCCCAAAAACAAGTGTTCTCCTCCTTTTGTTATGTCTCTCTCTCTCTCCTATGCACTACACAAGTGAGTGAGTCTGTGTTCAAACAATAACCACAACTCCTCTATTTATACACAATGTGTCAACTAACTTTTGCACTAGACAATTCGGCCCTACTAAACTATCTGGGCCGGCTTCACCTAGGAACACTCAAAACAGTATATTATATTATTTATTAGGGTACTAAAGAGTCGACACAAGTGGAGGCTTTACCTCATGACTTTATGATGACAAAATACAATAGTATCACCCCGTCGGAGGAATAATAACATCTCCCTTGGGTTACATCAGTAAAATACATTTAGAATATCCTTTGAAGTTACAATATTTCAACAGTGCTAACAGAGACATTGGAGACCTTAGAGATCAAACTTGGAGACCTTGAGACCCAAGTATGGTCTACAAAACATGTGAATGGCACTCACATTGCATTTGGATGTGATAGATTAATTAGAGAGGATCTATGAGGTGGTTCATGATCTTCTTGTTGGCCATCAAGGTTGAGAATATTTGTTTGCAGCCTAAGGCCCTTGCTTTCCTCCCCTAACCATGGTAAAGGTATTAGGACCCATTCCTATTATGAAGAATATACCAATGGTGTTGATATTTCTAATGGGAGGCATTGTTCATGGCCAATCATCATGATACGCATTTATTTATGGATTAAGGCCCTTGTTTTCCTCCACTCTCCATGGTATAGAATTTGAATCCCATTTTTTGCAAGAAAAAATTCCTAATGGCACCCACATCCCACTCAAGTGCCAAAGATCCCATAGAAAGGACATGTGTTTGAGACCTAGTTCTTGGTCCTTGATGTTGAAAATATTATGTTACTTACCCAATAATGGTAAAGACCCCTAGTTCCATACATGTTCCATAAAATTGGTGGCCCATATCCCATGTAAAGGCCAAATATATATTGGAGAGGATCAATGTGGTGGCTCAAGGACTTGTTCATGGCTAGTAACCCCAAGAAGATGATAAGTCCATTTTTATCTTTCCTTGGCTATGGTAAGGTCCTCATACCCATTCTTATTGTTCAAAACATAATATCAATGCCCATATTCCTAGTTGCAGGCCTTGTTCATGGCCATTAAGCACAATAAATATTTTTTTAATACCTAAGGCCCTTGTTTTCCTCCCCCAAACATGGTATATGAATTGACTCCCATATTTGGTGAAAAAGAAATCCGAATGGCTCCCATATCCCATCTAGAGACCAAACATTATGTAGAAATGTTCTACATGATTTTCAAGGCCTATATCATGGTCCTTGAACTTGAGAAACTTCATTTTGGGATTAAGGTTGTCATTCTCCTTCCCTAGCTGTGGTACATTCCCTTACACCCTTTCTTATTGTGAAAAACATACTAATTGTGCCAAAGATACACCACATAAAATATATATTCCGTACATAGGTCTTGTGTGGTTATTCTATGACTACAATTGGAAGCTCAGTCTTTAAAAGATTAAAATAGGTCATGAGCACCTTATTTTAATTCCTTGACCATGGGTTAGAATTTGAGTGTTATATATCGTGTAAAAAAATTGTGAATGGTGTATCCCACTAAGAGGCCATAAATTGAGTCCTTTAGAGAGAATTTGAGTTGGTTTGGGGTCGTGTTCATGGCCATTGAGCTTCAAAAACAGTGTTTAGGGCCTAAAGACATTGTTTTCCTCCTCTAGCCATGGTAGAGTTCTTGAGACCCATTCTTATTGTTCAAACATACTAAAAGTTCTCATATTCATAATTGGAGGCCTTTTTCCTGGACATTAAGCACACGAAAGATTCATTTAGGGCCCCATGGGATTTATTTTCCTCTCTCAACTAGGTTACAAGTATTGAATCCAATATGGAGTGTGATAAACCTCCTAATGGAATCCATATCCTACCTAGAGGCCAGACATACGTTATAAATATATGTGTTGTTATTCAAGGCCTAGTTCATTTCCCTTGATCTTAAGAAAAATCCGATTATGCCCAAGGTTCCTTTTCTCTCCCCCTAGCCATGGTAGAATCCTTAAGACCTGATTTTATGGTACAAAACATCATAATGGTGACAAAGATCCCCCGCATAGGCCAAATATGCCCTACACATGTCTTATGTGGATATTTGATGACTACGTCATGAATCTTATTCTTGAGAATATTGAAATAGGGACTAGGTTCCTTATGTTCATTCTTTGACCATGGTCAAGATCGAAATACTATTTTTTTAGGACATAAGGATTTTTTTTCATCTCTTTTCACAATGATATAGTTTATAATACCCATTCTTATTGTTCAAAACATAATTATGTTGTTTCATGGCCATTAAGTAGGATAAATGCATGAAAGATTCACCTTGTTGAGCAATATCTTATCGTGTTCATTCATAAAGGGGGTTTTTTAATTGTGAAAAATAAGGTCAATATATTGTAGGTATTGGGGGCTGGGGAATAGGGTATGAGCAGTTTATAGGTATTGGGGGGGTATAAAAAGGGGTTTCTATTGAAAATAAGGAATATATCATACAAATAAGGTTCTTTTAATTGGAAATAGGTATTGGGAGGGGGATCAACAAAAGTATTTTTGTAAGTAATTACCAATATATAGTGAAAATAGGGCTATTATTTAATGTCCCGTGAACGAAGGTGCTATGACATGGTTTCACTAAGTGAATACCCCAAGGATAAATGTGTGATTATGGCCTAAGTCCCTATTTTTCCTCCTCTGTCCATGGGACAAGCCTTGACTCCCATATGTGGTGTGAAAGAACTCCTAATGGAAACCATATCCCACATGGAGGAAAAATATCCATTATAAAGGATCCATGTGGTGTTCTTAAGGCCTATTTCATGGCCCTTGGTATTGAGAGGCTTCCTTTTAGCCCCAATGTACTTGGTTTACACCCTTGGCCATGCTAAGCCCCAAGAATCATTCTTATCTCAAAAAACCTATTATAATGGCATTAAAAGTCCCTTATATTGTTTAGATACCCCCTACAAGGGTCTCCTATGATTGATGAAGGACTAAATCATGGAGCTCAATCCAAATAAGTTTCAAATAAGGTTATTTTCATTCATTGATCACTTTCAACACACCAAGTACCATACATGGTGCACAAAACTTGCAAATGGCACCAATATCCCACCTAGTAGAAATAGATCCCTTAGAGAGGATATGTGTGGTGGTTCCAGGTACTGTTCATTTCCATTAATACTTGATTAGTGTCTAAGGCCCCTGCTTTTCTCCCTTGGCCATTCCTAGTGTGTAAGACCCAGTGATGATGCCAACGTTCCAGATAGGAGACCAAATATCTTGTTTTCCTTTCATGACCATGCGTCTAAGTACTATTGTGAAAATATTTATAATGGAACTCATAATTATAGTTGGAGGCTAGGAACTACCCACAAAGGCTTTATGAGGTGAACTTGTTTATGCCTTAGAGGCCAAGGATTAATGTTTATAGGGTTATGGATGATTTTTGTTAAAGTATTAAAGTGAAATTTTGGTAGTCTATAGAGTCTAACCATTTTATTACAAATTTGTGTTCATTATGGAATATGTGTAAAACGAAAATGACATAAAGAAAAACCTCAAAATCCTTGAAAAGTACAAGAATGCCTATTGGTTAATAACCATCTCGCACAAAAATTGTTTTTCAAAATAATTTTAATCATTTTTGTGTGATCTAAAGGCTAATTTTATTTATTTATTTTGGATATTAATCATGTGAAAATGTTTCCCATACATAATCATTGAAGAAAGTCTTTCAAGAGAGTGCAACCTAGTGAAAATGTCATTGAAGGAAGACAAAAGTCTAGTGTAAGTATGGAAAAATGTAGGTATTCAGTATATAACAATTTGATTTCTAGAACAACATATGCTATTTTTTTCTAATCCATCAGCACAAGAATAACACTTGATTTTAAAAGGTGTCGATCTAATTATGAAAACTAGTTATCCTCCAATGATTGTTTCGTTAAGGAAATGTATTGACGAGAAGACGATGAAAATTTTAGTTGGAGATAATTATATGGAGTACTATATTAGAGAGGAAATTGCAACATGTAGGACCCCATTGAATAATTTATCATAGTGAAACATCTTATTGAACAATTAGACATTCCTAAAACTAACCATGAGCATGACCACTCTCCTCCCAATTTTAACCTACAAGTTATTGAAGGGATAGGAATTCCTTCATGTATGCAATAATAAATAGGTGAAGAGTGTTGGGATATGAATCCATTGTCATTACCTAAACTAAATAGCAGGTGACAAAGAAATCCTAAATACATTTAGGTGGATGAAAGTGGTCTAGTGACCTTTGAAGGTAACCTATGTAATTGAACTATTTGTAATGAGTTATAAAAATCATTGAAGAATATTTTGAATTTTAAAGTGGTCTAGCTAAATGATAATTATTTCTATATTTGTTAATATCTAGGTGTTGCAGCTACAACTGTTCCCAAATTTCTGGAAATTTTGGACACTCCTTTTTTATCTTGTTTGCCCCACTCTGCTACATGTTGGATTATTTGTGGTCGTTTCCTTGCTACTTGAGTTTCCGTCTTGGTCTGTGCTTATTTTGGACTGTAAGGATCAGCAGTTTTACTATGTTGAGGCATGAGACGGAATTGTTATTTACCGTTTTTCGAAGGTTAGCCGATGTTTCATTATTGGAAAGTAGACCTCGTTTTTTTTATCTTTCCGGAAAGAGTTATAATTTTGATCAGAGGCCGCAGGCTGATTGAGTTCCGTCGTTGCGGCCGACGAATAGACTAATCACCCATCGGAATGTTTGTCCTGTCGCCGATATCTTGTTCATTGTTTCTTCGATGTTGACTAGCCTGCGGATTTTCTTGACTGTAAGACTTCCGCCGTTGCGACTGTAAAACGCTCTAACTATCCGGTGCCTCAGTAAGTCCCACCCCGATGTTTTATCGCACCGAGTTTTGATGTGTATTCTTGAACCCCTAGACTATTAGACTTCTGCCGTTGTGGCTTTACGGTGCACTAATCGTCCGATGTCTAGTGTTTCGATCTGCCGATGGGGGTTTTTATATGCGCATTTCTAAATCATTTTCCCGCTGGTTGTCATGAGCTCATCATTTTTTTCATAGAGGACCTTCGTGCTTCGTCTTTTTAGGTTGATGTTTACACGAGAGGGCCCACTCCGTTCTCCTTTTCTTTCAGTTTTCATTTGATTGGTATTATGTTTATATTTATTGAAGATAGTCAAAATAAATGATGAATTTTTGTTTGATTGCAGAAAAACATGGGAGTTTTTCTCAGATCCCTTTGAAGATTGTTGCGGCGAAGAAGATGCAGTTGGAGGACAAAGCAGGATAAAAAAAGCATAAGGCAGCAGAGTTGTTGCTTGAGGAAAATAAAATAATAAGGGTCTAACGAGGGAATGATGAATGGTAGAATGTAATCATTAAAGAGCAAGGGCCCTGGCTTGGGCGTTTCGTCAGTTACCTAGCAGTATCTGTTTTTATTAAAGTCTTTATTTAAAACGTAACGTGGAATCATGAGCATTGGCAAGACGACAAGGATGGAGATTGAAACGTTGAGGGGGCAACCGAAAGGTTGAGCTGGTTCTTGTATAAATGGGAAAAGAGAGAAAGAAAGGGGGCTTTTTCCCAGAGTAACTTGTGAACTACTTGTTGTAAGAGGAACTACTTCGTTTTGCAATAATAAATTACAAATTTTTGCCTGGTGGAGAAAGTGCTGTGTGGAATGTTCAAATGTGATGAAATGAACAATGTTGAAAGGGAACTATTTCATTTTCAACTGTGTTTCATTAACCGTGAGATCGTTCTAACATTCTGAACCTATGTTCTTACATGAATGTTCTCTAGTTTATTCTGTGATAATTTCCACTATGAGTAATTAATGTTTTAACAGTTGACGAGCTATCTTGTCATGTATATTTTATTCATATTTATGTGTTTTGATCCTAATAACAACTATCTGTGATTTATCTTAACATATGAACTGTACTACATTACTCATGAATTGATAATCTTGATCCCTAGGGATAGCTTAGTTAGTATTGTTTTTCTAGTTGTGTGTGATTTAGATGCAAGTGAGTCTAATACGAGAGGTAAGAACCTGTGCATCACATTGTGACCACTCCTTGCATTCTTCATCAATTTGCATCTTAGATAGGCACTTGCACATCATACTTAAAGTCAAAAATAAAAAATACATACGGTGGACTGGCCCGTAACTGGTAAAACCCTTTGTTTTTGTTACTTGACCTACGGTAGCCGAACCGCAAACCGGAAGGATTCCCTACACCAAACAATCACGGGCTAGTTGGGAACGTTGACTGGGGAGAATCCCTTGCTGTTGTTGCCTGCAAATTTCTAGGCCTCAATAGTTTCTGGCGCTAGAAGGAGGGCCACCAGTGCATGGCTGGCCGGGGAAATCCATCTCCTCGAAATTACTCCACCAGTGATAGTTTTGAAAGCAGTTTATTTCCTTATCCAAATACTGAAGAGAATAAAGAACATTTGTTTGCTGTGGACAACCAAGTAGTAAATGATCTAAGAAGACACATGCAGGCTTATGTAAAGAGTATTGGAGGATTACCCATTATTCTTGATTTACCCTGAAGAGAATACAAGAAGAAAGACTGTCCCATCTTGGAAGATTCAGTGTTGGTTGGAGATTCACAAGAGTTAGTAGAAGTAGCTTTACAGGAAGTTGTTCAACCTTTGAATCAAGTAGGCCCAAACACACCTTACTGTTCTCCTGTGCGGACTCCTGTTCCTTCACCTCCTCACTCTTCACCCAGACTCATGGCAGGTGTAAATGCAAACCAGCCACCTAACCCACCAAATCCACCACTGGCTTGAAAAGCCAGATCACCCCTGAACCTAACACCTTCGTTGCATGACTTACCTCAGGATTTCGAGAAGATGCTCCCTAAGTTTGATCCGAATGAGAAAATGTTAGTAGATGACCATTTACAAAGTTTTTATTTGGCAATAGAAGGGTTGAGGGCTAGGGAACATGAGGATGTCATTTGTAGACTTTTTCCGCATACCCTTAAAGGAGCAACAGCATCATGGTATTTTGGTTTTCCTGCAAACTCTATCCCAGACTGGGATACCTTTGAAAGGATTTTCAGAAGCAAATATGCAACCCAAAAAACTCATGTGACTCTCATGAAAGGGCTATGCACCTTAAAGAAAGAAAGAAAAGAGAAGGTGCATAGTTTTACCCAAAGATTTGCAGCTTATCTTAAGAATTTTTTTGAAGCTGACAAACCCTCGGATAAAGTTCTGATTGAGTATTATACTTCAGCTTTAGGACCCGAGTTGGCTATGTTTGCCAAAATGAAATCCAAACCTACGCTAGCAGAAACTTATGAAGAAGCCGAAAGAGTGGAGGCTGAAAAGGAAAGCATCGAAGACTATCCTGAGCAGTCGAGAGAAAAAATTGTTGGGAGGAAAGCTTTGCTATTTACTAAGCCTAAAGAGGAGCAATCACCATATTTCGAAGGAATCGCAAAGATGATGCAGAAGCTCTCTAACAGAAGAATAGACTTGGAAAAGGAAAAGGGAGCCCATAAGTTTTATAAGCCTTATTACAAAAAAAAGGAAGATAACAATCAATCCCAACCCCCTCTGCACAGCCCTGCATCTACGAACTTAACAGAGGTAGGGATGGATAATTTTTGCACTTTTCACCAACAACCCCATTCTGAAAATAATTGTCCTCAATGGATAAATTCAATGATGTTGGTAATGAACCAGCTTTTGGATTCCAAGTTAACAGAGGATAATGATGAAGAAGGAAAAGACAATAATCAATCAACAAAAAAACAAGAGGATGAGGCCATGGTTTTATGGGATTGTGTATCATTGTTTGACGCTGAGGAAGAAAAGGATCTGAGATGTGAAGATATCTTGGAAACAAATATAACGACGAGAAGTCAGGGGTTGATTAAGGAAAATAGTCTTGTGCTCCCAAAGACCAGGAGACTTCAAAAGAATGTTAAGAAATTTCAAAAAAACACCACAGCTAATAAAATTCCAGAATTTACCATCACCAGTCAAAATCCTAGACAGATCAACATGCCTACTAAGCCCATTGAAGAAAAGATAAATAATGTTAAAACGAATCTCACAGAGCATAAGATGGATTATGACATTGTGGAGGATATCAAAAAGGTAAGGGCAAATATCTCGTTATTTGAGATGTGCAATGTGCCACAGCAAAAAGAAAAGTTATTGAAAGCACTTGAAATATCGGAGGAGGAGCTGCCCACTGACAATCGACCCCAAGAAGAAGAAATTGGTGAAGCAAGTGTGGGAAATAAGCCTAGATGCAAGACTCCACCTTTCTCCTTACTTTTGAAATTTTCAACTACAACGTGCATAAATGCCTAGTGGACTTAGGGGCATCAGTCAATGTTATGTCAATGTCAGTCTGCAAAAAGATAAATGGGCAACCTAAACCATCCACCTGGAGGGTTATGTAATTGGATAGAACGAATGTGAAGGTAATTGGGGAAATGGAGTATGTTCTCATTCGCTTGTCTTCAAATGATAAGGTCTGTCAATTCATTGACATTGTGGTAGCTGACATACCTGAGGCTTATGGACTTGTCTTGAGCAGAGATTGGTTGGCAAATCTGAGTGGATATTTTGCCTCGGACTGGTCACATCTGTGGCTACCTTATAAAGGAAGCTCAAATCAAATTAAAGTTTTAAGGGAGCCGCACATGAAACATAATGTTACTCAGTTTGAAGAAAAAAATGAACCAGTGAATTCTGTTATGGGAAATTACTTTATTGAACTAGAACCGGGAAATTATCAAGAGAAAGAAGCCAGCGATACGTCAAACGCTCAGCCTGATCTCCTTCGGTTCTCACAGGATGATGAAATCGATTGTAAAATAGTAGATTTAACTGTATATGTAGGTATTGATTCAAGCACAGTAGCGGCAAGCGATTTTTGGACGCTTTTCTTTGATGGTTCTAAAACTTTGGAGGGGTCAGGAGCTGGCTGTGTCCTGATTGATCCTAAGAAAAATAAACATTTTCTTTCATGGAGGTTAGAGTTTGAATGCACCAATAACACAACTGAATATGAAGCACTAGTTCAGGGACTAAGAAAAACAGTTGTATTAAAGGTAGAAAATCTAAAAGTGTATGGGGATTCTGAAATAATTGTAAAACAAATTCGAAATCAAATACATTGCATTTCTCCTCATTTAAAAGCTTATCAAAATGAAGCATGGGATTTGCTTAAATATTTTCATGCATTTAACATTGTATCGATTCCTAGACTTAAGAATGCGGCAGCTGACTTGTTGGCCACCTCAGCTGCAAGGCTTGTGCCCTCTAATAATCGGTGCTCTATTGAATTGTTTTTTAGGCCTTCGGTTCCAGATATGATCACCAATCTACGAGTGTTCGATGATGATCAGCAGATTCTAGAATTCCTGACAAATGACGAAACCTTCAAAGGGGAGATTATTGATGATGAAGAACATCAAGCTGAGCTAAAATTCGATAATTTTATTCCTAAAAGAGTCAGGACTTTGGAGCGAATGTTTGATTTAAGCGAGAAATTCAAGAGGCTAGTGAATGTGAAGACTCATAGCTCATCTCTACAGTTCGAGTTGATTAATTTGGGGACCGAAATTGAGCTTAAATATGTGAATTTGGGAAAGTGTTGCTCCCTAGGTGAAAGGAATAAGTTCATCAATTTGTTCAAACAATACAAAGATGTTTTTTCCTAGACATATGAAGATTTGAAGACATATGACACCAATATTATTCAACATGTTATCCCCATCAAATCTGGAATCAAACCTCATCAGCAGCCTTTAAGGAAAATGCATCCAAAATTAGAGCCTTTGATTCAGAATGAAGTAAAGAAGCTGTTGGATGCTAGAATTATCTTCAAGGTTAGACACTCGGAATGGGTTTCAAATTTGGTACCGGTGAGGAAGAAATCTGGAGAAATTAGACTATGTGTGGATTTCAGAAACTTAAATCGTGCTTCAGATAAAGACAATTATCCTGTCCCACCCATGGAACAGATATTGCAAATGGTTTCAGGTTCTAAATTATTCTCTTTATTAGATGGATTCTCAAGCTACAACCAAGTGTTAGTAGCTAAAGAAGATAGACTTAAAACTACATTCAGAACCAGGTGGAGAGCTTTTACTTACAGAAGGATGCCCTTTGGACTTATAAACGCTGGAGCTACTTTCCAGAGGGCTATGGACATAGCTTTCTGCGGTCTGATTGGTCGCAGTGCTATAGTATACCTCGATGACATCACAATATTCTCAAAGAAAAGAGAGGAACATGCATTTCATCTAAAGCAGATTTTTGAACGTTGCCGAAAACAGGGTATCTCACTAAACCCCAAGAAGTGCGTATTTGCTGTTACCGAAGGTAAGTTGTTGGGCCATGTGGTATCTAAGAAAGGGATCTCCATAGACCCAGATAGGATCAAAGCTATCGAACAGATTCCTTTACCCCATAATAAAAAGGGCATGTAGTCATTTACGGGGACAATAAATTTCGTGCAAAGGTTTGTGCCATATTTCGCTCAAATTGTTAAACCTTTGCAGCAAATGGTAAATCAAAGTGTACAATTCAAATGGACTGATGCAGAGAAAAATGCATTTAGTAAAATAAAGACAACTATTGCACATGCACCCTCCCTCAAAAGTCCGGATTTCGAGAAAGATTTTATTTTGTACACTTTTGCATCTGACGATTCACTAGCAGTGGTGCTTACCCAGAAGGAAGGTGGGGGAGCTAAATTTCCCATATCATTTATGAGCACTATTCTGCAAGGGGCCAAATTGAATTACCCAGCTGTGGATAAGCAAGCTTACACAGTGTTCAAAGCAGTTAAACAATTCAGGTTATATATACTTAAGAACCAGACAAAGGTAATAGTTCCACACCCAACTATGAGGTCTCTTTTTGTGGAAAAGGAATTATGAGAAAGAAGAGGCAACTGGGTAACCACTCTACAGGAGTACGACCTCGAATTCAAGCCAGCCTCCATAGTTAAAGGGCAAGGATTGTGCAAACTAATGACTGAAAGTAAAGACAATGTAGAACATGACTGGGAAGACGAAGCTGAGTTACATTTGATGGATGCATGTCCTCTTTTCACAGCTCTGGATTCTTGGTATTGAGACCTTGTGCATTACCTTCAAGCGAGATTGTTACCGGAACATTGGAATTCTAAGCAAAGAAGAGCACTGCCTCTTAAATCAGCCTCATATCAAATTATTGAAGGAATATTATTCAGAAGGAATATTATTCAGAAAGAATTATGATAGAGTTCCTTTTAGATGCTTAGAGAAAGAAGATGTGAAGAAGGTCATGATAGATTTACATGATGGGCCTGCTGGAGGACATTTCTCTGAAGATACTACAGCTCATAAAATTCTCAGAGCCGGATATTATTGGCCCGCACTGTTCAAAGATGCACACGCCCATGTTAGAAAGTGCGACATTTGTTAAAGGTGTGGTGGAAGACAAGTTAAAGCAGCAGGACCATTAAAGCCTGTGATGATAACAAAACCTTTTGAGCTGTGGGGGATGGACATCATTGGGGAGATAAAGCCAAATTCCTCCCTGCAACACAAGTATATTCTGATGGCAACCGATTACTTCACTCGTTGGGTCAAAGCCATTCCGTTGCGTAAGGTGAATGAAGATGCGGTCATGGACTTCTTGCAAGATCATATTATGACCAGGTTTGGAGTTCCAATTTCTCTAGTTTTCGACAATGCTACTTATTTTTCCTCTATTAGATTAACTGCATTTTCTCATGAAAAAGGAATTAAGTTGCATTACTCTGCAAATTATTATCCACAAGGAAATGGTTTCACTGATTCTTCGAACAAGAATCTGATTAGAATCTTAAAAAAGACCGTGATAGAAAACCATAGAAGTTGGCATGCAGCATTACCAAATGCTCTTTGGGCTAGTAGGGTCACCCACAAGAATTCGTTAGGTGTGTCCCCATATACCCTTGTTTATGGAAAAGAGGCCATTCTACCCCCCAATATCATGCTACCCTCTTCCATAATCGCTCAAGAATCCAGAGGATCAGATAATGAAGTCTTGCAGATGAGGATACATAATCTTTTGAAGGTAGAAGAGTCTAGATCCAAGGCCAGAGAACGTTTTAAACAACAACAGGAGGTAGTAAAGAGGTGGTTTGATAAGTACAAAGCTAGGACAAAAGAATTTGAGGTGGGAGATTTGGTTTTCAAGTGGGACCACCCTCATGATGAGAAAGGAAAACACAAAAAATTTCAACAGTTATGGGTAGGCCCTTTCCAGATTGCGACAAAGCTTGGCCCCTCAACCTATAAGTTGCAGGATTTACAGGGATGGGAAGAGAACTTACCAGTAAATGGTTTAGTTCTTAAGCCTTATTTTTCTTGATTTTGTCTTATTTTGTTCTGTTTTGTATATAAATAATTGACTTGTTTTGCCACTTTGATTTTTTTATTTTTCCCGTTTATTTAGTGTAGTTTTTCTTTTGATTCCAAAAAAGGAAGAAAACTTTTGGTCGCATGGAGAGCATCAGGACCCTTGATAAACTTAGATTCTTTGGGCATTGAACTGTTTGAATTTGCTGGAATTTCTTCTAGTAAATAGTTTTCCTAAAGCGTCTATGAACACATCGAGGTCCAGCGTAATCCCTGAAATAACTCAGAATCAAAGGTCTGGAATACTATTTCGAGGCTCCATCCATTTCACATCTAAAACGTCCTAGGGGGTGACAACAAAAGACCCATGGAAAGGGGAGTAGGGTAAACAATATGTTATATCTAAATGATCCCATGCCAAGAATTGAAAGACAAAAGAAAAATAAGAGTCAAAAATCTCCTAAGAAAGCAATATGTGTCAAAACGAAGCACTAAACCATATGAGTACAAAATTGCCAAAAGTTCCTCTTCATCCGTGAGCTGAAAATTAAATGCATCTCTCACACAAAAGGACACTATGGATAGAGGAGCCTGAATATAAACATTCAGAAAGAAAGGCATGCAAGAGGACTCAAAAGAAAGGACAAAAACGTCCAAAAGGCACAAAAGTGCAATTGGCATGGGAATGGGGAACAAACGAATATTTCTGTTCACCGTGCGTTCTAATCCTGTGGCGTCTAAGCTGGAAGCTACCCAAAGATAAAGTTAAAATGAAGTCCGCCTACTTAAGCCTCGAAAGAGTTATCCTAGCTTTGGGATTTTGGTTTCCATTCCCAAAAATTGGACTATCGTTAATGATTACAGACATGATGGGAATCCAGACATCTAGAAGAATTCAGCATGTCGGTTCCACTGCTAAATAGTTTATTGCTCAAGGATAAGTTTATTCAGAGATCTGGATTCACTAGTGAGCCGCCAATTGTTGCAGCTGCAACTGTTCCCAAATTTATGGAAATTTTGGACCCTCTTTTTTTATCTTGTTTGCCCCACTCTGCTACATGTTGGATTATTTGAGGTCGTTTCCTTGCTACTTGAGTTTTTGTCTTGGTCTGTGCTTATTTTGGACTATAAGGTTTAGCAGTTTTACTATGTTGAGGTATGAGACGGAATTGTTATTTGCCATTTTTCGAAGATCAGCCTGCGTTTCATTATTGGAAAGCAGACCTCGTTTTTTTTTTATCTTTTCAGAAAGAGTTATGATTTTGATCGGAGGCCGCAGGCTGATTGAGTTCCGTCGTTGCGGCCCACGAATAGAATAATCACCCATCGAAATGTTTGTCCTGTCGTCGATATCCTGTTCATTGTTTCTCCGATGTTGACTAGCTTGCGGATTTTCTTGATTGTAAGACTTCTGCCGTTGCAGCTATACAACACTCTATCCGATGTCCTAGTAAGTCCCGCCCCGATGTTTTATCACGCTGAGTTTTGATGTGTATTCTGGAACCCCTAGACTGTTAGACTTCCACCGTTGCGGCTTTACAGCGCACTAATCATCCAATGTCTAGTGTTCCGATCCACTGATGGGGGTTTTTATATCTGCGTTTCTAAATCGTTTTCCCGCCGGTTCTCATGAGCTCGTCACTTTTTTCATAGAGGACCTTCGTGCTTCGTCTTTTTAGGTTGATGTTTACACGAGAATGCTCGCTCTGTTCTCCTTTTCTTTTAGTTTTCATTTGATTGGTATTATGTTTACATTTATTGAAAATAGTCAGAATAAATGATGAATTTTTGTTTGATCACAGACAGACATGGGAGTTTTTCTGAGATCCCTTTGAAGATTATTGCGGTGAAGAAGATGCAGTTGGAGGACAAAGTAGGATAAAAAAAGCATAAGGCACCAGAGTTGTTGCTCGAGGAAAATAAAATAATAAGGGTCTGATGAGGGACCGATGAATAGTAGAATGTAATAATTAAAGAGCAAGGGCCTTGGCTTGGGCGTTTCATCGGTGACCTAGCGGTATCCGTTTTTATTAAAGTCTTTATTTAAAACAGAATGTGGAATCATGAGCATTGGCAAGACGACAAGGCTGGAGATTGAAACGTTGATGGGGCAACCGAAAGGTTGAGCTGGTTCTTGTATAAATGCGAAAAGAGAGAAAGAAAGGGGGCTTTTTCCCAGAGGAACTTGTGAACTACTTGTTGTAAGAGGAACTACTTCGTTTTGCAATAATAAATTACAAATTTTTGCCTGGTGGAGAAAGTGCAGCGTAGAATGTTCAAATGTGATGAAATGAACAATGTTGAAGGGGAACTATTTCGTTTTTAGCCGTGTTTCATTAATCGTGAGATTGTTCTAACTTTCTGAACCTATGTTTTTACATGAATGTTCTTCGGTTTATTCTGTGATAATTTCCACTATGAGTAATGAATGTTTTAACAGTTGACGAGCTATCTTGTCATGTATATTTTATTCATGTTTATGTGTTTTGATCCTAACAACAGCTATCTGTGATTTATCTTAACATATGAACTGTACTACATTACTCATGAATTGATAATCTCGCTCCCTAGGGATAGCTTAGTTAGTATTGTTTTTCTAGTTGCGTGTGATTTAGATGCAAGTGAGTCTAAGACGAGAGGTAAGAACCTGCACATCACATTGTGACCACTCCTTGCATTCTTCATCAATCTGCATCTTAGATAGGCACTTGCATCTCATACTTAATGTCAAAAATACAAAATACATACGGTGGACCGGGCCGCAACCGATAAAACCCTTTGTTATTGTTACTTGACCTACGGTAGCCGGACCACAAACCGGACGGATTCCCTATAGCAAAGGCTAGTTGGGAACGTTGACTGGGGAAAATCCCTTGCTATTGTTGCCTGCGAATTTCTAGGCCTCAACACTAGGATTTTGATTGTTGTTAAGAAAATTTCAAGAATTTAACTAGTCAAAGGTTCGAAAACAAGTAGTCGTATTTGTAGAAGCCTTGTGGATGATTTTTACGCTGATAGGCATTTTTCTCCAGAGTCAGGTTTTCAAAATGCTTGTACCTTTTTGTTCGTCCCTTCGTCCAACTAATGCTTGCCATATGTCACCTTCTTCGTTGCAAATAAAATTGTGACACGTCTCCTCTGCATGTGTTGTTGGGAAGTTGTTGAATTTCTGACTCGATCCGAGCTCGTATGTGACTGTTGCCGCCCTCTGGCATGTAATCTTGAGTGTTGAAGAAGTTTGAGTTTGCCGCGGTTGCATGTTTGATAAGTTCATTGGGTCTGCCTTTTGCAGTGGTTGAGTGTTCAAGATGTTCACTGAGTCTGCGTTCATTCCCGTGCTTTCACCCGTCCTAGAAGCACATTCAAGCACAGAGACACTATATTATAGAAGGATGTACCCTACCTCCTTGGTGTGATCTTTGAGTTAAACTGGTTGATCTTTGAGTGAAACTGGTTGAAGGCTTAAATGGATTGGGCGTGAGTTCCCAATTTGATGAAAGATCTGGAAATGAATTTGTTAAACATTCCACTAGTGAGCCCAATATTGGTATCATGTTTAATTCATTGACATGAGAGCCACTGGCGACTTACACCCCCATGAAAAACCATCTCGCTAGCACACCAAGGAGCATCGCTATCGGTGGCCAGAGTTTATGTTGCAGAATATGCCATATTTTCCAATGGATGGCCATAGCCTGGAAACTAAGCTAACGATGAAGATGCCGGGGATTTTATTTTTTTTCGTTTGAACAGGTTAAGCGACGCCTCATAGGTTGTTCCATTCTTAATCTTCTCTTTTTCCTATATGGACAGCAAGTTCCTTAGTTGCTTACTATATTTTGAAATTTTTTTCCCTTTCGAAGGATCTTCTGAGGTTTCGAAGGCTCTTCTATAGTATGCCCATGAGCTTGGTATTTTCTCCAGAACAGTAAGTTATGCAGATGGATGTGTGAAGCGAGCATCAGGGGTTGGCCAACTGTACAACGCTTCAACTACTACTTTATTTCGGGTGCTCTCAGTTTTTTGTTCTGCCACCTGTTTGCAATGAATGGAGAAGGAACCGTGACGGACATCGACAGGGAGAGGATGGTTACATGACCTCTTTAAATCGATATCTACTTGCTGGACAAACAGACAAAGGACATGTTGTTTGTCTTTCGGAGTCCCAAAGTCCACCTATTCCTGCTGGCAACAACGACTGTCTCAATTTTTGAACACTGGGAACTGTAATGAATGGTGTGGGAGTAGACCTCCAAAACCTCTGTTTCTTTGCCAATGGAAACTTGATGCCTATTGGGGTGGCTGAAATTGAGTCTCAGGAGTGGAAAATTTAATGATGAATGGGTCTGTAATGAATATTTTCACGTACCCATATGCCTCGGCTATGGAAGGCTTGGTCTACAAAATTTCCCAGTATCCCTTATATACCTGGAATGCAAGATAATATATCTTTATGCAAGAGTGAAATTTTTTTTAACTAACATTAAATTTAAATTGAAGTCTTCAATTAGATTAAGAAGAGATTTAATGTAGGGGTGGCAGGAGCGGGGGGGATTCTATTGGATCCCGGAGGCCAAATAGAACAAACCTTCGCTTGGGGATTAGGGACCCGAACCAACAACGAAGCAGAGTGGTTAGCTCTACTCCAAGGCTTGCAGATTCTACAGGGGAAAAATTATCAAAAGGTCCTGATTTTCGGAGACTCTAAGCACGTAATATCTAAATTGATCAATGGTTATTCTAAAGGAGCACTTAATTGTCGCCGCTTGTGCAAAAAAGTCTAGCTTCTTATGCACAGCTCATACGAACCATATCACATACTCAGATCCAATAACTCGGCAGCAGATAGCTTGGCCAATCTGGGGGCATCTCTCCATCTGGGTCACCTTAAGCAAAATGGGAGTCCCTCCATAATCAAGCATGTTCCATAATGGATAGCAAAAATAGCATTTGCCATTACCCTTTGCATTCAATTTGGAAAAGTTATAGAAAGGGCCTATGTTCAAAATTCAGGTTTTGCATGGGGATTGGCCTTTGGACTCCCCATGGGTTTCTCCCTTCTCCCCATGTCCAGCTCCCCTTATCCCTCCTCCCTCCTGCCATCCCATCACCTTTAAGCGCAGCCCCCATCCCTCTTTTCAATGCTCCTCATCTACACTTAGCTGGCCTCCTCCAACATTTAAGGCTTAGTCCTTCCCCTCCTCGCCCTCTCGCCGCATGGTTCCCCATATGTATTCTCCTCCCCTTGGCGGTAGTCGAAATAAATCCCATTCAATTCTGGGTTCTCTTTATCCTCCCTTCACACGATTGTGATTTTGTTTATTCAAACATCATGGCCTCTGCCTGTAGCAAACCGACTGCTCTCTCCCTTATCTCTCTCGGCTCTGGCTTACTAGAGACTCTGCAATATCTTTTGTTATCTGTCTCAGGAATAGAAGAGGGGAGCCTGCAAGTCCCGTGGCAGGTGCTTCCTCTCATTCGCTCAGTGGTAAAGGAGCGATTGGCTCTTGCTGCCTTCTCTCCTTGCTTGTGTATTTTTCTTTTGCTCACTCAGTCTGTCACTCCGGGAAAAAGGGGCAACGGTGGAAGTAGCACAGTCGTTGGCTGCAGGTGCACTGGGTGGGAGGCTGGAGACATTGGCACACTGACCTTTGGGGAAAGTGAAGGCTCAACGTTGAAGAAGGAATTACTGGTGCTCAGAACCTACTGTAATAATTTACTTGTCCCTGGGATTTTGGATCAGTTTCAGCTCGCTGGCATTTCGGTTCAAGCTGTTCAGTCTCAGCTAGCTCGAACCCTGTTGACAGAGGTGGAGAATATGGCTCAGGCAGGGGATAATGGTGGAATGTCAGACATTAAGAAGAATCTGAGACGTATGTATGAACTTCTCTCCATAAGTGTTATGGATAACCGAGAAATGGCCCGGGATATAAAGAAAAGGGAGGACTCTGTCAGCTACTCCTCGTACCAAATAAGCAACCATGATGCTCGCATAGACGACAATGAGAGCAATCTCCGTGAACTGATGGGGAAGGTGGACAAGATCCAGGAGGATCTTCAACGTCTCATATCTTTGCATCAGGTTAGTAGAGTCAATGGAGTCTGCGATGAAGCTGTGCTGCCCATGGAAGAAGAATCAGTCGCTCAGCCTGGAGGCAACCCTTAGCTTTTATGTTCAGTTTTATTTGAATGTTTTTATGCAAATTTTTGTGTAATCAGTATGTACGGGTTTATACAGCCCGAGGTTTTAAATGTCTAGAACAGCCTTATAGAGAGCTATTTTGGAACTTACAGTGGACTATCCCATGGGGCAGCTATTCTGTTTTGCCCAGATACTCAGTTTCTTTTTTACTGTACTGAATGGCTGTGCACAGCCCCCTTTTATATATATTTCCTTTTTAGTTTCTGTAAAAAAAAAGAAGAGATTTAATGTAAACAATTCCATAAGAATATCAGTTCATCACATCTTTACAGTTTTCAGAGTACTTTCCTATCTCATATCATATCTGTTAGCGAGCGTCGGGTGGGCTCAATACTGAGCTTTACGCTATGGCTGCACAAGTTGTTTTTTTGTAGTCGGCACAAGGTGAATCCGGATCTTTTTATTCTACTTTGTATTACTTTGTCTATGCCAAATATAAGTTAGATGTATTATCTTACATCTAATACTTAATATATCATTATGCAAATGCTCGTGCAAGTTTTTTCTCCACTTTTTGGCAAATGATTTCATGTGAGCGCATCATATTGTTTTTATGTAGAAATTAATAAAGGAGGTTGATGATCATGATGCTTCTCTTCCACGTTATTTTATTCTTTAATGATAGTTAGCTCTTTTGAGCTCAAAAGACTTTAATGGAGTACACTGCATATCAACTTCAAAATATTACTGCGGATCCTCTGAAAACGATAAGCTTTTGGTCGCGACTAGCTAATTCATTCAAAGGTTTGAATAATACTACAGGCGTTCGTGAGTCATGCTTCATATTAATTTTATGGTTAAGGTCTGCCATAGGATTCGAACTGTAGATCTGTTAATCGAGTTATTGCGATTTAGGTGTTTATTGCGATTTGTAAAGATATGATCTTGTCTTTGCGGGTGCGCTTGCAAGCGGGTCAAATTATTAATAATAATTTATTTTCCTTTTGCGGGAGGTCCGCGCAGGCTGTTTGGCCGGCGCCTCTCCCTTGGTGTTTTCTTGCAGATTGATCTCTGGATTTTATAATCTGGTGCCGCATATGAGTGCTTGTATTTTGGAATCCATTACTCTCTTTCTGCAAATAACAAACAGAAATACCCAGAAAGCTCATGAAAAGGAGGTTTGTGCTTAAGAATATCAAATACCAAACCATTGCAACATATACATACAATGTTTTTAGGAAAAATGATAAGGCATTATATTTTTTTAGCATTGAAGAATTGATTTTGATTTCTGGCGCTACCGCAATGTGAATATTCAAGTAATTTTAATGGTAGCTGTAGGATACCTGGAACAAGATTGTTACCTGTGTTGAAATAAAAAATAAAAAAATGATTTTAAGTGGAAATTTAATATTTAAATAAAATACAAAATTAGATGAAATCAAAATTAAATATTGGAAAAAATATATTTAATTTTTTTTCAGTAAATAGATACACTTTTTGCGATTTGGTAAATTGGTAAAGTTTTTTTATTTTTTTTAATATAAAATGAAAGTACGTTTATTATTCTTTCCAGGCAGGTAATTTTAGGAATTTAACATTAGTTTCTAATTATTTTCAGTTTTTAAAAGAGATGTTTATAACCTTGATTTATTGGAAAATGTGTTTTTTTTTTAATTTTAAATTTTTTTACTGACCCAAACTTTATGATGTGATTAAATTTCTATGGTATGGTGTTGTGATATTTGTTAGATTATAAAATTAATAAAACATAAAATTATTCATAAATTTCATGATTTCTCTTTGGGGGTTTTGATTGTATATGTCATTAATTTCATGATTTAGCTTTGGGGGTTTGATATTGATACGTGTCTCTTTCATTCATGAAATGCAAATATATTAAAATGTGTTTTGACATTTCTTGAACAATCTTTTGAGTTTGTGAAATTCATATTTTGGTTTTGAATGGTACATTGAATGTTTGGGACCAACAATATGGTATGTGATCCAAACTATTAAAGCTCAACCGTCAATGTGATAAAGATTTAATATTTTGTTTTTTTGAAGGATGTTTTTTGATTACAGGTGGTAGGAGAAATTATTGGGTGGATCTAGGGCAAATATTCTATGGCAAATCTTCGAACTTCCATGTATAGAAGCAATCCTTTAAATCGTCGTCACTTCTGACGATGTCGTAGGGAATTGTCATGGAGCTTTTCTCTGCGTCGTTTGTTCATTGAATTTTAATGTTGTAGGAAATTGCTGGTACGAACTAGGGTATTTGGAATCTTTGGAACATCAAGACCACTTCCCCATTAATTTTTATGACTTTGGGAGAATGTGAATGGAAATTACTTGCAAGATATTCAAGCCATGAACACTCTGGCTGTCCAACCATTTTCCTGTAGGCAGAGTTAGCCCAGCAGACTCTATTGTTAGAATCAGACATGAGAGCAGGCCAATTCTATGCTTTGAATTGCTCTTCTATTCCCTCGATTGCACCGCACAGGGGAGAGGCTTGCAAGTTGGTATTTGTTATATGTTCCACCAACACGCTCGACCCCATGGGTTTGAGTTCTTGTCACATTATCACGATGTACTTTTTCGAGTGCAAATGCGGAGAATTTCTTTGCAAAACCCCACATAGTTGCCACGAAAGATGAGTTGTCCAGTTTCAAAGTAGGTTGATGCTTGTGAAGAGTAAAAGATGCTAGGGGATTGGGATGCCCATGTCGGATGAGGCCTGCAGGGTCAAACAAAATTGGGACCGAAGTCCAGTGTTCACAAATCTTGTGTCATAAAGCCGAATAAAGCCCATTAAGGAAAGCCCTCTGTTTTGTAAATTAAGATTAATTATTTGGGAGCACAGGATTTGTACATTGGGTGGATCATTACTCCATCCTATCACCATCGTGTCACGTGCTTGTATTCAAACCTCGCCTAGACTGATCTCTAAGATTTCCTCCCCATTGTGGTGAGCACTGAGCAGTGCACAGTGACAAATATAGACAAAAAAATCGTGAACCACATAAATACAATAGATACATAACAAAAGCTATAAATTACTCAAATTTAAAAATGTGCAAATTTAAAATAAGTTCACTCACAATCTTAAAATTTCTCATAAGCAATGCACGTTTACATCAAGTTTTGAATGCTTAGCATTCCTAAAACCATAAGGTAAGCATTCTCAAAACCATATGGCATAATTGTTGACCAAAAGGTCAATTGAGGTTTGTCAATCGGGCTGGTCAATGGATTCATTGATTGACTTGGCGACTTGGCTTGGCTTATGGACCTAGCCTCCGAGAACAGTTCTTTGTTGCTAGAGTGCATAATTTGTTAATGTTTACTTCTGTCTACACACCACTTATATATTTAATGTTGCAATACACTAATTTAAATAAATAATGCTTATGTCCATTCTTTTATGGGTTGTTATCTAGACAATTGTTCTTTCTATCAATCATTGTCAGATCTAACACATTTTTTTCACAATTTTGCACAATTCTTCTTTCTTTACAGACACTAATTCATTCCTTTACAAACAATAATTTAATTTTAGTTTCCCATTCCACCAAATTCACCCTCCAACATTGACCTATCGATGTATCATTGCACCTTCTTGGAGCAATTTATGCATCATTATATATCATTATAGCAATTTATGTAGCAATTTCTATATATTACTATAATTTATGTATCATTATATATGTCCTTTAAATTTGCTTTGTACTATAGAAATATAGTTTATTTCATTTACAAGAGATTTACTTAAAAAAACTATAGTTTTATTTATATTTCAAATGTTTTTTGTTTTTATAGTTTACTCAACATTTTCTTATCTTTTTTAAAAAGTAAAACATTCATGTTAAAAAACAACTCAATTAAATATTTATAAATTTTATAAATATAAAAAGCATTATAATTAATTTCAAAACTTTAAAAATAAGAAAATGTATTCATTACCACATAACATAGCTATTTAAAATTTAAGTATATTCTCTCTAATAATCCAACAACATCAACAATGTGTCACAAATCTTCAATTGAAAAGTTGGCTAACAAAAATTTTAGAATCATGTAATGAAACAAAATCAACAATATCTTACAATTCCTCAATTCAAATATATTTATATATTTATATTTGTTCAACAATATCTTACAATTCCTCAATTCAAAGATATTTATATATTTATATTTGTTTGAATCTTCATGCGAGTTTCAATTTAAAATAAACATTATTTTAATACATTTTATATGGTGATATAAAGAGTGATAAAAAAGGTGAATAATAATATTGAAATTTTTTAAATGTATAAATTATAAATTAAGTTTTAAAAATAAAAATAAGATTATAGTGACAAGAATTTTAATCTATTTTTAAATTTGAATTTAATAATAGTTTTAAAATACATATATATTTTTTAATTTTTTTAAATGTAAATACTCTAAATAAAATAAAATAGAAAATGAAAAAAAATGTTGAACTTTATTTAATATTTATACAAATATTTAGAAATTCATATTATCTATTAAAAAAAATCTTCCTATAAATTCTTAATTAAAAGAGTTTAAAAATTAATAACATAAATGATAAACTACACTACAGTAAGGTTTATCCAGGTAACCATATAGGATTTCTCAATATTATAGATATTTCTATATGTAAATTTATGCCCAGGGATGGGTTAATATATATCAGAATGGAAAGTTTTGTCAAGATTAGTCCCTACATACAATATCCACATTAATGATCTTGACATGCTCGGTATCCATGATCTTGACACTAACCATACATGGAATCATTCGGGAGTATCAACAAATGCATTGGAGACTGCACCAAACTAAATCGATGACAATTGAAGGAAAGGATAAGTAATACCACATAACACTCCCTTTCCTACTTCCATAAATACCTTACTTCACAATCAACAACTTACATTTGACATAGTCCTACAACATTCACAAGTACAAGGAACAAAAGAGCCATTGAGGATGATCATCCAAAGGGATTGTAGACACAGGTTACTCCTACCTTATAAATGCAACAGTTTTTAACACTGTTTGTAATTAAACCTATAACAATGAATCATCTTGAGATAGAATATTGAACTTGGAATGACAATATAGGATAAATGGATTTCGCCAATTAAATCAGTTTCTTGTAACCGTAAGAAGTATGTTATATATGTAATCCTGCAGCTATTCGATCATCTATTAGAAGGAAGCTCAAAAATAAGATGAGAGTGGGTTTGTGAATATCCAACCCAAGTATAACTAAGTGTGAAGGTGACTGAGATATAGGTGAGATTTGGTTTGTGGATATAAAATTCAAATAGATGATCGATTTTACCCAAAATAAATAGATGCACTATGTATTTTGCCCCAAATACATAGGCGCACTTGAGAGGGCACAACTTAGAAGAAAGCTCAAATATAATATGAGAGTAGGTTTGTGAATATCCAACCCAAGTATAACTAAGTGTGAAGGTGACTGAGATATAGGTGATATTTGGTTTGTGGATATACAATTCAAATAGATGATCGATTTTACTCAAAATAAATAAGTGAGGCTCTATGCATACCCATCTCAAGAAAGAGTTGACCCTATGCACAACATCCCCCTTAAAAATGGTTACGAGGCCAAGAAAATGCACTTATTGGATTGTGTTTGGACAATTAAGGTATGTGTTTTGCACACATACGAGGGAGAAGAGTACATATATGATGAAATAAAGGAAGTGTACCATCATGGGGAAAGTATATCAAAATATTCTTTCATTGATTCAAATAAAATACGCTTTGAAACTGCCAATCAAAGAGCTATGGATACTAGCTTTTTTGTGGACAAGCATGTTCCAGTTTCAAGGGCCAATGTCATGCCTCAAGCTCATATTGAGCCATGCATGGAAGCACCAAATCAGCCTATATGTAAAGATGTTATTATAATTAGCTTGAGATATTAAAGAGAAGAGGAATGAAGTAGTAGCTAAGAAGGCAATTGAGAAAGATGGCACTAATTTGGCGAAAGACAAAAGAGTTTGCAAACAAAGAAATGATTTCAAAAAAAACTTACACTGCTAAATTTATTGCTTTAGGGGATGGAAGTTTTTGGGTAGTAGAAAGGATATTGAATATCAATTTATAAAGGCATGGGATTCCGTCAAGGAAGTTTAAGTGCACTATTATTCAAGCTTTGTTGAGATAAAAAATATTTCATGTTTTTCTCTAAGATTTAATTTGAGTGTGTTTTCACACACACACATAGATATAAATGAGTGCATAGTAATAGTAATGTTTTGGTCTGTTACATATTTTCGATTAAGGTGTACACGATTAACCACAATGAATTGCAAATAATCATGTTGAAGGACTGTAGAGTTTATTGTTTAGCATGAAGAGTATACCTCATCCAACACTGCCCACAAGCTTGACTTGTTTTCATTTTAAGCTCTTGTCTTTCTACTAGTGACAGCTTAGAGGGACAATCATTTGTTTGGTTGAGTCACGCTTGATGCCCTTACCAACATTGATAACTTCATCTAGAAATTATTTTGGTGCTTCGAGGTTCTTGGATCCTATTAGAACATTATTGAATTATTGGGGCAACTTTAACTTAAATATAATTACTTTATTCTGGAGTCATTAACACTTGAAATCTAAAACCTTGCTAATTACTTGACAAAGAAACTAACTTAACTAATCAGTGTATTATTGCACCTTCTAGGAGCAATTGCTAGTCATAGAGTTGGTAAGAAAAATTTATTGAATAATTATAATGTAGAATATGATGTATTGTCACAATCAAATTTATAACTAAATAACAAAAAAACATCATTTTCTCAAACAAAAATTTCGTGCCAGATATATTTGCGGGCCACCCAGATATATTTGCGGGCCTTCACTAGTAGACTACATCATTTTAACCTGAAGTTAATTGGAGCAATTAAGGAACTAGTGTAGAATGTTTGGCGTGAGAACACTAGGTATTATTCTAACCAAAGGGATTCACTAAAGGGATTATAGGGAACATGAACCCCACATTAAACACATTATTGACATGATATACACACATTCGTATGATATATTTAAGATTGCGCATAATGTACTAAACTTGCACCAAATATCTTTCTAGGAATGCAAGTTTTGGTATGTTAGAATAAGCATAATATGTAGCACATGTTTTTTAGATACCACATATAATACAACTATTATCATGACACACATACATACATTGCGTTTGACATACTAAACTTGCGTAATAATTATCATTGATGCTATCATCAATGCCATTTACAGAATTTATTCATAAGATCATGTGTACAATCAAAATTTACAAGTGTTAATAGGAGATTATGTGTTTTTAATTGAATATTCACTTACATATTTATATGTATGAATTTTCCAAACTAAAATAGTCTAGAATGCTATACTTAGGTATAATATATGAATCCTTGAAAGATATCTTCCAAGGTGGTTAATGTCAAAAGCTTCAAATATATCACATATGAACTAGATTTTGGTAAAGAAAATAAAATTAATATCTAGTGACTTCCCAGGTCAGTTGTATGTCCTTAAATTGAATATTTTCTTTCAAATTACACATGAAAATGCCACATGGAATTTAATGTAACAATTAACTTATGTATTAATTTTTAGTCCACATAGTACGAGTTTGTGGCTTCATCAAGCATTTATTAAAAAATACCCAAAAATATGTTTAACTTTGAAATATTGTAACTTCAAAGGATATTCTAAATGTATTTTACTGATGTACCCCAAGGGAGATGTTCTATTCCTCCGCCGAGATGTTATTATTGTACTTGGTAATCATAGAGTCATGAGGTAAATCCTCCATTATAAGTCGGGTCAATAACACCCTGATGAATAAAATAAAATATTGTTTTGTTATTTCCTAGGTGAAGTCACCCAGACAATTTTGTGGGGCCGACTTGATTAGGGTAAAATTCAGTTGACAAAAAGAGTATAAATAGAGGAGTTGTGCTTCTCAGTTGAACACGGACTCACTCACTTGTGTAGTACACAGGATAGAGATAGAGACATACCAGCAAGGATGAGAATACTTTTTTTGGGGTTTTATCTTATACATCTTATACAATGGAAGTTTTGCTGGGTTTTCTTCCCCTTGAGGGTTTCCCAGGATAAATATTATGTATATCTTGTGATTGTGTTTCTTTCAGTGATTATGCATATGATACTATTGTGAATTTGGATTAAACATTATTGATATTTAGATAAGCATATGAAATCTTAACATGGTATCAGAGCTAGCCTGAATAGAACAACTTTCATAAGGTGAAACTCTCTCTCCTCTTCCTCTAGAAGAAGTTAGGGTTTATGCAAAGTTTGGAATGTTGAAGATCTATTTGCATAGAAATTTGTGCCTCCCTAGAGCATATATATTGAGCTCTAGTTCAAAGTTTTTGGGTGATTGGATCTCTGGGAAATCCAAACCCTAGTTTGGCACTAAACGAGAAAACTGTAGAAAACAAGAACCATAAATTCTTCAAAAATGCAACCTTACAAGTAAGTTTTGAAGGGTGAATATTTGGGATCTCCAAAAACCAAGTGGACCAACCAACTCACCTTATTCAAGTGCATATCCTGGTAAGGTCAACTTTTCATTTTTAGAAATTTCAATATTTAGTGACCTCCTGGATAGGATGGCCCCAAGCACTAAGCTTGAGGACAAAATGGAAGGCATAGAAAACTTCCTAGCATGGAAGTATAGGATTGGTTTGATTCTTAGATAGAATGGCCTTGAGAATTACACCAAGGATGAAGTTGCAGAACCAAAAGAAGATGAAGCTAAGGATAAGCATGATAAAGAAAAGATCTAATCAAGGCAATGCAGATCCATACTGATTATATCAAATATCATTTTATCCCTCAAGTGTCATATAAGAAGACACTAAAGAAAATGTATGATGCACTTTTCATACTGTATGAGGGAAATAACATCAACATGAAGATGAACTTGAGAGCTCAACTGAAGGGCATCAAGATGAGAAAAGGAGAATCAATTCAAGATTACTTCACAAGGGTCTCCCAGTTCATGGAATAACTAAGTGCCATCGGAGACACCCTTGATGATAATGAGGAAGAAGAAGAAAGACCTCAAAAGAGACTAACAAAAGAAGAAGATGTAGAAGAATATGTACTATTATCTGGACTCTGTGGGTCTGTAACACCTGGAGAAGACACATGGATTATTGATAGTGGTGCTTCAAAGCACATGATAGGGAAGAAGAAAACTCTGTCAAGACTTGAAGAAAATATCTCTCCTCATAAAGTATCATTAGGATATGACTATCAATATCCCATCAAAGGTATTGGTGAATCAAGCTACAAGCTTGACTCTGGAACTTCCATTAAGACGAAGGAAGTACTATATGTGTTGGGTTTGAAAAAGAATCTACTTTCCATATCAGCACTAGATAAGAAAGGATATATAATTTCTTTTATAGATGGACTAGTACTCATGTGGTCCAAAGGAAATACACTTGAAGATGTTATGTTCATTGGTGCAGAAGAAGGAGGATTGTATAAACTCAAAGTACATCTAGAGACAACCCTTGTCCATGAGACTACTAGCTCAATTGAACTATGGCGTAGGAGGCTTGCTCACATCAACTACAAAGCACTACCATATGTGAGCAAAGTAGTAACAGGGTTATCAGATCTGAAGATTGATCATGAAGGAACTTGCAAAGGATGTGAAAGAGGAAAGAACATCAAGAATTCCTTTTCAAAAAGTGAAACATAGACTAAAGGTACGTTGGAGTTAATTCATTTTGATGTATGTGGTTCTATGCCCTCCACATATTTAAGTGGATATGAATATTATGTCACATTTATTGATGACTATTAAAGAAAAACATGGATATACTTCTTGAAGACCAAGAGTGAAGTGTTCAGGAAATTGAAGGAATTCAAAGCCTTGATAGAGAACCATATAGAAATAAGAATCAAGATACTGAGATCAAATAATGGTGGAGAATATACTTCAAAAGAATTTGAATCATTTTGCAGGGAAGCTAGAATCAAGAGGGAACTAACCAATCTCTACAATCCCCAACAGAATGGTGTTGTGGAAAGAAACAATAGAACCATTATGGAAGCAATGAAACAATGATTCATGACCAAGACCTCCCCATGAACCTGTGGGATGAAGAATCAAGAACAACTATGTATGTACATAACAGGTTATCTCATAGTGCTCTTGGATTCAAGACTCCTGAAGAAATGTATACAGGAAAGAAACCTGAAGTGATCCATCTCAATATCTTTGGTTGTCTAGTATATGTACATATTCCAAAAGAGAAGAGATACACGTTGGATCCTTCTATAAATAAGGGAATATTTTTTGGATACTGTGAAGTTTGCAAAGACTTCAGGATATACATTTCATGATTCCATCATATATAGATTAGTAGGGATGTAACATTTGACGAAGAGACAATTGTTAAGAAATCCAAAAGGTGTCAGCTTGAAGAAGTACATGAAGAGGATGTACCTCCCAAAAAAGAAGAAGTTGAACCCTCTCCTGAAATAGTAGCATTTGAAGATCATGATATGTCAAAAACTCAAGAACCCCATACTATGGATATATCTCGGAAGAGAAAACTTTCTTGGGTAAGAGAAATCATACAAGAAGCAGAAAAGTATGGAGCTCCAGAAGGCTCAACAAGAACTAGAAAGAGATCAAATCCATTCTTTAGTTATGTATCTTTGATGTGTGACCTTGTATATCAAGAACCCACCAACCACAAGGAAGATGCAAATAATAAAGAGTGGGTGGAAGAAATGACGGAAGAATACCCGTCAATAATGAAGAATGATGTTTGGGATATAGTACCCAAACCAAAAAACAAGAGTGTGGTATCTTCGAAATGGATCTATAAGATAAACCATGTAGCTGATGGATGTATTGAAAAATATAAGGCGATATTTGTGGATAGAGGATTCTCTCAGAAAGAGGGAATTTTATTATGAAGAGAAATTTTCTCCAGTGTCAAGGTACACTTCCATCATAACCATCGTGGTACTTGCTTCCATGATGAAGTGGGATCTACACTAGATGGATCTAAAGACAACCTTCCTAAATGGTGTGATTTAGGAAGAGGTTTACATCGAACAACCATAAGGATTTGAAGTTGAAGACAGAGTGACTCACGTATACGAGTTGAATAAAAGGTTGTGTATGGACTGAAGCAAGCCGCTAGATCTTGGTTTGGAAGAATAGATAGCTTCTTGACAATCTTAGGATATACCAAAAGTAAAGATGATCCTAACCTTTATATGAAGGTTATGGATGATGAATCTATCATACTACTATTGTATGTGGATGATCTATCTCTGACAGGAAATTAGAAATAGATCATAGAAAGCAAGAAGAATCTAGCTGAAGAATTCGAGATGAAGATCTTGTATTAAAGCATTATTTCCATGGGTTGGAAGTGTGGCAAAGCCCAGAAGGAATATTTCTGAACTAGGGGAAGTATGGAGTAGAAATATTGAAAAGATTTGATATGTTGGAATGTAAAGCCATGGCCACACCCATGGATACCAACCTGAAGTTGTTATCTAATGAATCATGAGAGTTAGTGGATGTGACTCTATACATACAGATGATTGGATCATTAATGTATCTGACGAATACAAATCCAGATATATGCTTTGTAGTGAACACCTTAAGTCAGTATCTAGTCCAACCTAGACGGGCTCACCTGATAGCTACAAATCATGTGATGAGGTACCTAAAAGGAAAGATAGAATTTGGACTATACTATGTTATAGATCATGCCTAGAGATTGTATGGATATACAGATTCAGATTGGGCATGAAGTGTCACAAATACAAAGAGAATTTTGGGTGGATGTTGTTGATATAATTGTAACTTTGGAATGTATTCACTTGTATTTCTTATGTATTGTAACTCGATGTTTATTCCGGGGTGTATTGTAATGTACTTGAGTCATGTCATGCCCCAATTTTCCTATCGAGATTTTCTATAATGTAAGAAAGTCATGTCAAGTCAAGATGGGTAACCCTCCTATTACCTAAGGGTTAAATTCCTAGCAGTTCTGGGGCACTAGGGTTATTAGACTCACCTAGTGAAGTCGGCCCTAATTAGGTTTAGTCAAGTCTGGAATTAGTATAAATAGAGAGCTAGACTCTCTATTTATCACACACTCAATCACACTCAGTTGTAGTGCATAGATGAGGAAGAGAAAGACACTGGGGCAAGGAAGAAAGAGGTTACTACTGTCGGGATATCATCTTACTGTTTTGGAGTTTTACTTTTGGTGCTGATTCTATCTCTGAGGAAGTTGCGGGGTTTTTTCCATTTATGGTTTCCTCAAGGAAAAACAATGTGTTCATTGTCTCTTGTGTTTGATTGTTATGCTTGTTGTTCTCTCCGTTAAAGATCTTAATGTTATGCTAGCTTAATGTTAAAAATCTAACATGGTATCAGAGCTAACCTGAGAAGAAGACATTGTGCAGCTGTGGGAACTAGGGATTCCTACTTTGTGGATCTCTCTCCATATATTTTCAGCAAAAGAAGGTTGGAATAACTCTCATCCCTAGGGTACATCTTTCTATTGAAGCAGAATCCAATTCTAAGGCTTTTCAGTTTTGGACCCGACACTACTGCTAGAAATTAGGGCTTTTCACAGAAGTGGAATTTTTCAGTGAGCCCAGGCCTGGATTGATATCCTCCTCAAAATTGAAGTTAGGGTTCAAGATCAAATCATTGGGTTGGATAGAACTCCGGAAAAACAAAACCCTAATCTGCTCCTGAACCAGCATTGTAGAATTTCAGCTCCATATCCGGATTCGACATCTTGACCTGGTAAGATCTAAATCTTTTGTATTTCCATTTGAGGTTCTCAGTTAATATGTCTCATCATACCAAGCTTGATGAAAATCTTGAGGGAGCTGATAACTTTCGAGCCTGGAAGTATAGGATCTCCCTGGTCCTGGAAGAAAATGAGTTGGACTCCTATACTAGTGACGAGGTTCCAGTTCCAGAGGGAGATGAGGCTAAGGCCTTACATAAGAAAAAGTTGGTTATGGAAAAGAGGATTGTTGCTGATTCAATAAAGGATCACCTAATAGCACAGGTGTCCTCCCTAAAGACACCTAAAGCTATGTTTGATTCCCTAACCAAATTGTTTGAAGGGAAGAACATAAACCAGGAGACGACTATGAGAAACCAACTGAAGAATGTGAAGGTTCAGAATGCAGAGACCATCCAGTATTACTTCACTAGAGTTTCTCAGATCAAGGAACAACTGGAAGCAGTAGATGAAGAAGTGGAAAATGCAGAGATTGTAATGACCACCTTGAATGGTCTCCCTAGGACATGGGACTCTTTCATTCAAGGGATCTGTGCCAAAAATAAGTTAGTCAAATTCAGCAGACTTTGGGAATAATGTTCACAAGAAGAAGCTCGGATAGCAGCTCGAGAAGAAAATATGGGAAGTGAAGATCAAGCTCTCATAGTTCAATGCAAGAAACCCAGAAGGGACCATCATCATCATCATTCTAAAGGTAAGCACTCTTCCCACAAGAAATCTCAAATAAGATGTTATACCTGTGATGAAATAGGACACTTTGCAAGAGATTGTCCTAAAAGGAAAAGAAACCCTCACAAGAAGAAAAACAACAAGAGAAGACATCATGCTCATGCTGCAGAAGATGATGAACCTTCCACAAAGAAGACCAAATATGAAAGTGAAGATTATTCAAGTGATGAAGAATATGTTTTGATTTACGCTCTCGCGGGAAATATCACACATGGAATAAATTATTGGCTTATAGAAAATGGGGCTTCCAAGCATATGACAGGATTCAAGGAATCCTTTGTGAGACTATCAGAACATGAATTACCTCACAAGGTGAAGCTCGGAGATGACTACCAATATCCAATAAAAGGTAGTGGGGAATCCTCCTATAAGCTAGACTCTGGAAAGTCTATGACAATGAAGGAAGTATTGTTTGTACCAGGACTAAAGAAGAACCTTCTCTCCATATCTGCATTAGATGCAAAAGGAAGGAGGGTTGCATTTATAGATGGTCAAGTCATCATGTGGCCAAAAGGAAAGACTATTGATGATGCAGTAGTGATTGGACAACAAGAAGGAGGATTGTATAAATTGAAGGGCCATCTAGAACAAGCCTTGATCCATGACACAATAGAGCCAAATGAGCTTTGGCACAGAAGGCTTGCACATGTGCATTACAGAGCACTACCACTTGCAAGCAAAGCTATTGAAGGTCTTCCAGAAATTCAAGCAAAACATGATGGGGTCTGCAAAGGACGTGCGAAGGGAAATAACACAAAGAAGATATTTCCAAGTAGCAAGAGCAAAGCAAAAGGAATCTTGGAAATCATCCACTCCGATGTATGTAGACCAATGTCATCAAGATCTCTAAGTGGGTATGTATACTATGTTTCCTTTATTGATGACTTTTCTAGGAAGACATGGATTTAATTCATGAAGAACAAAGATGAAGTATTCAATAAGTTCAAGGAATTCAAAGCCTTGATAGAGAACCATAGAGAAAAGAAGATCAAAACCTTTTGATTAGATAATGGCGGAGAATTCACATCAAATGAATTCAAACAATTATGCAAAGACTCAAGGATTAAGAGGGAGTTGTCCACTCCATATAATCCAGAATAGAATGGGATTACAGAAAGGAAGAACAAAACTATCATGGAAGCTGCAAGAGCTATGCTTCATCACCAAGATCTTCCCATGCATTTATGGGCAGAGGCTGCCAGAACAATGGTGTATGTATAGAACTGTACTCCACACAGAGTACTCGAGAACAAGACTCCTGAAGAAATCTCCTCCAGCAAGAAACCATAAGTCAGCCATCTCAGAATATTCGACAGTCCTGTGTACATACACATTCCAAAAGAGAAGAGAACAAAAATAGATCCTTCAGGAAAGAAGGGTATATTTGTGGCATACTTTGAAACCTCAAAGGTTTATAGAATATACTTCGTAGGATTCAAGAATATCGACATCATTAGGGATGTGACATTTGATGAAGACACTGCTTACAACAAATCCAAAAAGAAACCTACTGAAGAACCTGAAGAAGCAGAAGCACCCAAAATTCATGATACAACCATGAATGAAGAAAATCAAGAAGAAGATCGAGAATTTGAAGAACCACAAAGACCTGTAGATCCACCTGAGGAGAAGAATCCTCACAAGAGGAAACCTACTTGGGTACGAGAAGCTATCCAAGGTGTGGAAATATATGGGGCTCCAGAAGAAAATCACAGAGAAAGAAAGAGGACTAGATCCTACTCCGGATATGTAGCATTATTATGCGATTTCATCGGTGAAGAACCTTCCAATTATGAAGAAGCGACAGAACGGAAAGAATGGAAGGATGCTATGATCGAAGAGTATCAATCGATCATGAAAAATGATGTTTGGGATGTTGTCCCAAGACCAAAAGGGAAGTCCGTTGTAACTTCTAAATGGATCTACAAGATCAAGCATGCTACAGATGGTAGGATAGAAAAATATAAAGCAAGATTTGTTGCTCGTGGTTTCTCCTAGAAAGAAGGAATAGACTATGAAGAAACTTTTGCACTTATAGCCAGATACACTTCTATCAGATCAGGAATTGCTCTAGTTGTAGTGATGAAATGGAAGATACACCAGATGGATGTCAAGACTGCTTTCTTGAATGGTGTAGTAGAAGAGGAAGTGTATGTGGAACAACCACTCGGTTTTGAGACACATGACAGGTCGTCTTATGTATGTAGATTGAAGAAAGCCTTGTACAGTTTGAAACAGGCACCCAAGACATGGTACAGTAGAATTGACAGCTTTCTATCTTGTTTGGGCTTTACCAAAAGTAAAGCAGATTCCAACCTTTGCTACAAGGTTGAAGATGGCAACCCAGTGATGCTCCTACTGTATGTAGATGATCTGTTTGTAACAGGTATGGATGGGTTGATTGCTGATACAAAGAGAAAGTTTGCTGCTGAGTTTGAAATGAAGGACTTGGGAATGATGCACTATTTTCTAGGCATGGAGGTGTGGCAGAATGCAGATGGAATTTCCCTAGGACAAGGGAAATATACAGTAGAGATACTGAAGAGGTTCGGGATGATGGACTGCAAGGCCATGACCACAGCTATGGCATCGAACCTGACGCTATTGAGTGATGCTTCATCAGAAGTGGTTGATGCTATGATGTATCATCAGATGATTGGGTCCTTGATGTACCTGATGAACATGAGACTAGATATTTGCTTTGCTGTGAACACCTTGAGCCAGTTCCTGATAGATCCGAGACATGTTCACTTGATTGCTGCAAAGCATATTATAAGGTACCTGAGGGGTACAGTTGATTATGGGCTCAAGTATGAGGTGAGTTAGAAGATTAACCTAGAGGGTTATGTTGATTCAGATTGGGCAGACAATGCCATCGATAGGAAGAGCACTTCAGGGTGTGATCTCTTGGTTTAGCAGGAAGCAATCCTGTGTGGCACTGAGTACAATTGAAGCAGAGTATGTCACATCTTGTTCAACTAGTTGTGAGGTAGTATGGCTAAGGAAGCTACTGTTTGATTTATTTGATCTCCAGTTGGATGCTACTTGTATATATTGTGGCAACCATAGTTGTGTGAAGTTGTCGGAGAACCCGGTGTTCCATGACAAGTCGAAGCATATCAAGATCAAGTATCACTATATCAGGGATATGTTGCAGAGGGGAGCAGTGAATCTCCCGTATGTTGTGACGGACGAACAGATAGCTGATGTGTTGACAAAGCCATTAGCCAGAGTGAAGTTTGAGTACTTCAGGGAGAAGCTTGGTGTTATCCAGATCGAGGTTCCTTCCAAGGGGAAGTGATGTGTTCATGAGCCATTCTGACATGGTGAGAGGATTGGTTCCTCCCATGGTTAGATGTAAGGGCTGAGCCATTCTGTCATGGTGAGAGGATTGGTTCCTTCCATGTTAGATATGAGTGCTAAGCCATTCTGATATGACTATAGGATTAGTTCCTACATGATTAGATATAAGGGCTATTTCCATTCTTGGAATGGAGGTTCCTGGTCAGTTACAAGGGATACTTGGTCTAGGACTGAGGGCCTTTCTAAAACGACTGTAAGATGTAGTATTACATGATCAGATGTGAGCGCATGGCCATTCTGATGTGATTGAGGGATTGGTTCCCACTTGATTAGATATAAGGGCTGATGCCATTCTCTGGGAGAATGGAGGAACCTGTTCAGTTACCAAGAAATCTCAGTCTGGGACTGGGGGCCATTCTGATATGATTGTGGGATGTGTTCTCACAAGATCAAATGTGAGTGTTGGAGACATTTATCACCATACACTCTCATTTTGGTCAATTTGGCCTAGTTAAAACATTATCCTAAGTATAATTGACCTAATTGACACTAATGGAGAATTAAAAGACATCATCTAGATCACACCCACACCTACCTTCAGTCAAGGAGGCTAACTTAGCCTTCTCCTACATTCGGGGAGGATAACTGGAGCACTCCGGGAGTGATCTGAGTGTCATTAATGCACTTTATTGCTAACTGATGGTTACAATCAGTTAAACATAGTAGTGAAGGAACCTCTCCTCATTAAATTGATTATTTAATGATTATTTAATGAACTGGAGTCAACAAGGGCGCCTCCAACCACTTCTGATGTTCAGTTACACTTCAGTTAACCTCATCGGGGTTCATTGGAGTCATAGAAGCACTACCACTTGATGGTTGGATTTTTGTGACATGTGTCTGATCTCTTTCAGTTAAGACTCAGTCATTTATTGCATTTTGACTTCAGCTAGGGCTCAGTTGAGTCAATTAGGGTTTTGATCAGTGGTTAACTTGAGTGTTGACTGTGGCTTACGTTCAGTTAAGCTAGACTCACTCATTCAATTCGAATGACCTCCTTGAGGATTCAAATTGCTAGTCATTCATGCTTGCAGGATGATCGTGTATTGTACTACTCATTCTTTGTGTGAATATACAGAGCGGCTACTCATTTTGTAGCACAATTACACCATTTTCATGTCTTATTGTTATTGTTCTTTTATGAGACTATGCTTGAGTCCCTAGATTACTGTGCAGATTAATATGGTATCAGATCTCATGGTGGGACGAAGCTTAATCTCTCAAAAACAAGCTTTTTGACAGATTTTTGCATGAAAATTGAGTAATAGCTCAAAAATACAGCACTGCATCAGAAGCCAAGGCTTACCACTTAATACCCCAAGTAAAGAAGTTGTTGATCAAGCTTGCTTGATTAACTATGCTAGGTGTGATGAAAGCCTAAAATGTGCAGGCTGGCTGACATTATGGTGCCCCTTTTGTTGTGATTTGCAGGTTTTAACAGGTACAACTTCGAATGGACTCATCAGTCCCTCTTATCACCCCATTCACAAGCTATTCAGAATGGAAGTTGAAGATGATTGCATCTCTGAAGAGAAGAGGTCTCTATGAGGTTTCTATTGGAATTGGAAAAGAGTCTTATGAGAATGAGAATGACTAGCTAAATGACGGTGATAGAGCTTTTGGAGCAATATGTCTGTCCCTTTCTCCTAGCCTGCGCTACCTTATTAGTTCTGCTGAATACCCAAAGGATATCTGGACAAAATTGGACATAACCTTTGGAAAGCACAATGTGGATCATAATATCACTTTGGATATCACATCTAGCACCACAAGAGTTCTTTACTCAAAATTCTTGGCCTCTACTCTCTCTGATGAGTTTGTTCAAGATGAAGATGAAGCAGAATATTCTACATAGGCAATTCGAATTGAACAAAGTCTCCATGTAGTGACTCTTTCTCCTAATGCTTCGGAAGTTCATGAGATATCTGATATCTCATATCCTAATATTGCTGAAACAGAAGAAGACATTCAAATCTCTGATATTGAAGAAAAACACTGCTGCAATTCCATGCAAACATTCATCGGTGATTTTCCTTTGAATTATGTGCAAAATTTGCCAGTAATTGCTTCCGAAAGTGGAGAGAAATTTGATTTTTCTCCCTCTAACGTTGCTGCTGGTGTGAAAATATGTGATACCTTCGATATTTTGGAAGAAATATCAGATTAACAGAGTGATCCATTCACTCCCTATGATCTAGATCTTCCAGCAAATTCCTGTAGGAATGCATGCGCCAAAATTCAGAATTTTGAAGAAGAAGAAAGCTGTGCATCCACTGTCTCGGTTAACCATTTATTTGAATCTGATATTAACCTTATTGGATCTGATATGATCTTATTTAGATCTGATCTGATATTTCTTGGTTTAATATATCAAATTCATAATCTTTCAGTACTGCTTGTAGCTGTTCTCATCAACGATGTGAAGAAACAAGTACCGCAAGTCTCCTACAAAACTGTTGCTGGGGATTTGATTTCTTTTCACAGTTTTGGATCTATTGTGAATTTATTTAGATCTGATTTACTTTCTGATCTGATATTATTTGGTTCATATTTTAAAATCCAAGATCTTTTAGTCATGCTTGTAGCTACTCTCACCAATTCCGGTGTGAAAAATCAAGTACTGCACTTTCTTTTCAAAACTGCTGATGGGGATTTGGTGTTAGTTTTCTCATATGAGGTTGATGATATTTTATTATGTGATTCATTAGATATTTTAGAAGATATATCAGATTATATATCTCAATCATTCACTCTCCATTGTCCCAGGGATTCTCTACATTTGGTCACATGCTCATCTCCTCACAGAACTAGTAAAGAGGAAGACATTCTGCATCCGCTTGGACACTTGCTCCTAATATTTGGGGCTGATTTTACCACTCATGGTTTTCTGTTCAAGGCTGCAACATATCAGTTTCTTGAGTGTTCCACACATGGTTCGAATCCTCAAGAACCCTTTCTCTCTCTTCAGATGATTTCAGCTACTCTACATGGGTCCAGTTTTCACCGTGTAGCTGTTTATATTTCTGATTCAGTTGAGTGCATTGTTATTCTTCCAAAGTGGAAGATTACTCTAGACATATTCATTTAGTTTGGATTCATAGGTTCACATGCATAGTCTCAGGATGCTGCTGCATAGAAGAACCAATTCTTAATTTACTGCTTAGTTTGAGGGGGGGTATTTTTCCCATGAGGTTTTTCCTGTTTCCTTTGTTATATTAAGCAATTACTTTATTGTATAGGGTGACCTATGGCCTTGTTACTGGGGCCCTAGCATTTTTATGCACTTTATTTTTTCTACTCCTCCTGAGTATAGCTTAAGTGGGGGTGTTGGATACATTTACCACCATACACACTCATTTTGGTCAATTTGGCCTAGTTAAACCACTATCCTAAGTATTATTGACCTAATTGACATCAGTGGAGCATTAAAAGACATCAGCTAGATCACACCCACGCCTACCTTCAGTCAAGGTGGCTAACTTATCCTTCTCCTACATTTGGGGAGGCTAACTGGAGCACTCTGGGGGTGATCTCAGTGTCATTAATGCACTTTATTGCTAACTGATGGTTACGACCAGTTAAATAGAGCAGTGAAGGTGCATCTCCTCATTAAATTGATTATTTAATGAACTGGAGTAAATAGGGGTGCCTCGAACCACTTCTGATGTTCAGTTACACTTCAGTTAACCTCATCGGGGTTCATTGGAGTCATTGAAGTGCTACCACTTGATGGTTGGCTTGCTGTGACATGTGTTTGATCTCTTTAAGTTAAGACTCAGTCATTTATTGCACTTCGACTTCAGTTAGGGATCAGTTGAGTCAATTAGGGTTTTGATCAGTGGTTAACTTGAGTGTTGACTATGGCTTACATTTAGTTAAGATAGACTCACTCAGTCAATTCGAATGACCTCCTTGAGGATTCGAATTGCTAGTCATTCATGCTTGCAGCATGATCATGTATTATATTACTCATTCTTTGTGTGAATATACAGAGCGACTACTCATTTTGCAGCACAATTACACCATTTTCATGTCTTATTGTTATTAATATTTTATGAGACTGTGTTTGAGTCCCTAGATTACTATGCAGATTAATAGTGAGTGCAGGGCCATTCTGACGAGTAGGTCAGACATAAGTGCTGGGCCATTCTGACGAGTAGGTCGGATATAAGTCTTGGGCCATTATGATGAGTAGGTCAGATATAATTGCTGGGCCATTTTGATGAGTAGGTCAGATATAAGTGCTGGGCCATTATCACGAGTAGGTCAGATGTAAGGGCTGGTCCATTCTGACATGGGAGAGGATGAGGTTCCTTCCATGGTCAGATGTAAGGGTTGGGCCATTCTGACATGATGAGGGGATTAAGTTCCTCTCATGGTGAGATGTGAGTGTTGGGCATGCCTTTTTGATGGGTCATGGTCAGATGTAAGTGCTGGATGTGACATTTTGACTTAGGGTCAGATATAAGCACTGAGAAAGACCTACATGGAGGCTAGGCCTACACCCAACATGAAAAAGGGTTGGCTCTGTAGAAATTCTCGTGATGAGAAGAATCATGAGATAGCACCCGTGATGATGATCAAGCAGTGATGATCCAGATCCAGTGATGATGTCTAGTGATGATCCAGATCCAGTGATGATCCAGATCTAGTGATGATGTCCAGTGATGATCCATATCAAGTGATGATCCAGATCTAGTGATGATGATCCAGATCTGATGATGAAAGATGAATTGAATATGAAGAGGACTTGAAGATGAAGGTGACTTGAAGATGAAGATGACAAGAGCTTGACGATGATCCAGATGATACAGAGAAGAAGACTTGTGATGTTAAATTGTGTCGATAGAATACTTTCCCAGTTAAGAGGGAGTGTTGATGTAATTGTAACTTTGGAATGTATTCATTTGTATTTCTTATGTATTGTAACCTGATGTTTATTCCTGGATGTATTGTAATGTACTTGAGTCATGTCATGCCTCGATGTTCCTATCAGGAGTTTCTATAATGTAAAAAAGTCATGTCAAGTCAAGGTGGGTAACCCTCCTATTGTCTAAGGGTTAAAGTCCCCACAGTTCAAGGGCACTAGGGTTATTAGACTCACCTAGTGAAGTCATCCCTAGTTGGGTTTAGTCAAGTCAGGAATTAGTATAAATAGAGAGCTATCCTCTCTATTTATCACACAATCAATCACTCTCAGTTGTAGTGCATAGTTGAGGAAGAGAAAGACACCGAGGCAAGGAAGAAAGAGGTTACTGCTATCAAGAGATCATCTTACTATTTTGGGGTTTTACTTTTGGTGCTGATTCTATCTCTGAGGAAGTTGCAGGGTTTTTTCCATTTATGGTTTCCCCAAGGAAAAACATTGTGTTCATTGTCTCTTGTGTTTGATTGTTGTGCTTGTTGTTCTCTCAGTTAAAGATCCTAATGTTATGCTAGCTTAATGTTAAAAATCTAACAGATGTTATTGTCCAGGATCCACCATTATCATAGGGTTTAGTAATAAATAGTATAGTGTTGCTCTTAGAAAAACTAAAGCAGAGTAGATAGTATCTTGCTCTGCCAGTTGTGAAGCGATATGGCTTTGGAAACTGATCTTAGGACTATTTGACATGGAGTTGGATACCATGGTGATTCTTTGTGACAACCAGAGTTGTATAAAGATGACATAGAATCCCGTGCTCCATGATAAATCAAATCACATAGAAATCCAATAATTTTATATAAGGTATATGGTACAAAAGGGATCTATAAAAATCCAGTATGTGAGTACCAATGAGCAAGTTGCTAATGTGATGACCAAGCCTCTATCTCGAGTAAAGTTTTATTACTTTCGTGACAATATTGGTGTAGTCAAAAAATACTTTCCTTGTAATAAAGAAAGATGAATATATGGACTCTCTTAAGAAAGGAAGAATAGGTTGAAGATATGAACCCTCCTCGGACAAAGGGAGAGATAGTTGATGATATGGATCCTCCCTGAAAAACAGGGAGTGATGATAAGACTACCATTGAAAACAGGATGACAATGAAGCTTCGGTATGAAAGAGTCCATGTACGCCTGAATATGATGACAAGGTCCAACATTCACTTGTGGAGGATATTATCCTCACTTGAGAATGGTATTACAGGAAATAACACTATGTTCCTGAGAGTGGTACTTACTAGCTAAGGATGTCCCTGCAGATGTTACTCTCGCATGGAGAGTGTACCCACATTCATTTGTCGATGTCATAGTATAACATTAGCTTAGGAGTGGTACTAGATTTGAACTTGAGGATGTTCTACAATGAGTCCTTACAGGCGACATGGCCTGAATTTAGGTCCGGTCGAGATCTGCAGTCGTAGACGATAGTCTTGCATGGAGAGTATGCCTACATGTACATGTAGATGCAATAGTAGAAAACTTTCTTGGATTGGTCCTAGATCTAACATGCTGAGGATGGTCTACAATGAGTCCTTACAAACGAAGATGGTCCTGCATTAATTTGCTGATGAATCAGCTGGTCGATACTATGGACCCTCCTTTTTAAGGGGGAGTATGCTGATGAGAATTGCGTCATCCTTGGAACTATGTCCTAAAGTGATAGGGATTGATCATCCCACAAAGAGATAATGTGTACTGCAGGTAGTGTGGCAGTGAAGGATTAAGAATATCGAAGTGTTTCTGCAAAGGATCAAGAATATCGAAGTGTTGTTGCAAAGGATCGAGAAGATCGAAGTTCTACTACAAAAGATCAAGAAGATCGAAGTGTTGTTGCAAAGGATCGAGAATATCAAAGTGCTACTACACGTTTTGGGGTTTTATCTTATACATCTTATACAGAGGAAGTTTTGATGGGTTTTATTCCCCTTAAGGGTTTCCCATGATAAATACTATGTTTATATTGTGATTGTGTTTCTTTCAATGATTCTTCATATGCAACTGTTGTTAATTTGGATTAAACATTAATGATATCTAGCTAAGTATATGAAATATTAGCATAACATGTCTATGTGGCTTGATGGTAGGGTGAGAAATTTAGGATATGTAGAGATACATATATGTTTTGTATTAGATTATTAGTGGTGTATTTTGCTAATAACTACACCCTCAAACCACAAAATTAGATTCAAACAAATATTATCATTCATAATAGGTTATCCAGATCATCCATATCACATATAGGCAAGGGCCAAGTAGAATTGAATGCAAAAGGGTCATGTGAAAGGAGCATCAATTATGGATACTCACATGAAGTTGGGATACTTTTTAGATGCAATTGTAGTTCTGCAAAACCCGCTATTGAATTTAAGAAACAAAAAGCATGCGAGTTCCTCAGTGCTAGATTTGGAGGGGCCCAATCTTGATAGGTGAGTTGACACGCAGGTGTTAGAAATTGTGTCATAGCTAGAAACATTAGTGAGAAGTAAAATTTTAAATTACAATGAAAGGCTTGAGGAAATGATAATGGAAATATTTTTGTTAAGTACCCAGGTTTTGTTTCAGTACTAGTTTTGGTACAAGGAAAATGACAAGTATGAAAACCTAATGAAAGACAAGGGATGGAGATAGAAGTGATCGGATAGCACTAAATACTAAAGAAAAACATTTTTAAATCATCTCTACATGTTTATAAAGACTCGTCATTTATCAATAATGAAACATGTGCATATGAAAACCATTGCAATAAACTCAACTCACTCTTGAACAAGTTTGGGTCCATGATAATCACAAATGACTCATATCAATATGTGGTCATTTGTTGAAGCAACTATATAAATTGGTGGAAGATAATTTGACATCTTGTGTGATGGAAAATTGATTTCTTGAGCTAACAACGACTCAAAAAATGTTTTCCCCTTAGGTCCATAAGATAAAAATTTACTTGTGAAGAAAGGTGTTGAATTGTTGTTTTGGTTTTGAAGGGAAAAATAATAAACGATTTTCTTGAAAAATGGTCATCTTACTACACCTTGGGTCCATAATGAAATCAAACACACATACATAAATAAACGCACACACACAAACACACACACACACACACACACACACACACACAATGTGTAGCATTTTAAAATGTAGGTATGTGTTCCTGCTGCAACTGCTTCCCCAAAATTTTTACATTTTAGGGCTCCTCCTTCCATTTTTTATTTTTACACTTATTTCCCAGCCTAGTTAAGCCCTCCTTGCATACTTAGTCTTTCCTATAATCTTGAGAAGAATTTTTTCCCTAATCCTGAATTGTTATTTTGGTAAAAAATTACTTAGGCGCAATAATGGAAACAAGCCTTACAAGAAAATCCACTTTTGATTTAAGATCAATGGTTGAGAATCACTCTGACCTAGATCAATGGTCGAGAAAAGTAGAAGAAGAAAAGTATATGCAAAAGGATTTAAGTTAACCTTTGAAAAAAGTTGGAAACCTGCGTTCCACTTTCCAAAGTCCGCAATCCACAGATCAATGGCTAGGGATGAATCTGCAAATATCCAACGGCTAAGAAATGGCGGGAGTGAAAGGGAGGAATAAAAAAATACAAGTTTTGCTTGTAAAAAAGTTGCAAATCCGTCTTCTTCCTTTTGCAGTTCAAGATCCAGCGATCCAGAATCGCTCTACACAAATTGACGGCCAGGGAAAAGTGGAAGCGAAAAGGTCAATTTTGCATTTTTGAAAAGGTTAGAGTTCCACCTTGTTCCTTTCGTGATCTATGATCCGACATCTAAGGATGAATCCAAACAGATCAACGGTGTGGAAAGGAACATAAGTGCGGAAAGCAAAAACATAAGATTGTGGTCATAAAAAAGTTTGAATCCTGATTTCTAAATGCTGTATAGATCGACGGTTTAGAAAGATTCTTCATAGATCAACGTCTCAGAAAGAATCGAAAGGGAGGAAGTGGAAAAGCGGAGGAATAAAGTTAGAAGTTTGGTCATGAAAAAGTTAGAACCCTGCCTTCCACCTCCCGCAGTCTCAGATTAACGGTCTAGAATTGCTCTGCATAAGATCGACAGTGCAGAAAGGTTGTTGCGGAAACCAAATAATAGATGTTAGAATGTAAATTTGGCAAACCATCAACCTGCAACTTTGATCTCAGATCAACGATTGAGCATGACTCCAGAATAAAATCAATGGTTTAGGGAAAAGAAGAAAGGAATTTGCTGGGCCGCATGATCTATTGACTCAAATCAAATATGATCCATCTTTTGAAATGATCTAAGCCGTCCAACCTCTACTAATTTTTTAAGTTGTAAACCATTTTGGAAACTGAGAAATATTCCTCCCAAAGCTGAAACTAATAAATTTGCTGGAATAACATGGCGTTGGTCATTATCTGTTTTCTAATCGATGCATATCATTATGTTGAAATACTATGAATTATGGTGGTTTCCAGATCAACTATTTCTCTCATGGTGTTTCTTGTTATATCATAGATATTATTGTTCGCCAAGTTAGGATGGGAGATTATGAAACTAGTTAAAGGGTTTCATATTTCAATGGAGGATATCTAATTAAGATCAAATCTACACTGAAAGTGAATTTCACATCCCAAACATGCTTGTGAAAATCAAAATTTCGTATCGGCAAAATTGGTAAAAGGCCTGCATTTTTCAGGGTTCATATGAAGATATAGTTAGATCAATGGATGTGATCCATTTTGCTAGGTGAACTAGTGCAACTGAATAAAATTTTGGTGGGAGAGATACTTTATGAAATATGCCCTATGACAATTGAAGTCCACCATCAATTTAGATCTAGCAGTCCTTCAGCCATTTCACCAGTGAACTAGCAAGGGATTTAATTGTGGGAGACAGGATCAAAATCCTTTATGAAAGTGTGTTGATAGAAGATTTGAAATACTCTCATAATTGAGCGCTGGATAGACCTTTGGACACGTCTATTTCTAGTAGGGCAAGGCCCATGTAATTTTTTTTTGTTTTATGAAACCGTTTGTATCTAGCTAGGTGGGCGAATTGAATCCCGAGAATATCCTGGGTGACAGATAGAGATAGTATAAATATGGGTGGAGAGAACCATATATGAAATTTTTTTCCTAGTAAAGGAATGTTGGACTATTTTCTAAAAGAGATACCTCTCTTCTAATAAGAAGGATCATTTTGCTGGAACAAAGGGCCTACGTAGAGATTTAATCTGAATGTGTGGAATGCATACTGTAGAACTATTTCTTCTTTCTTTTGTACATCATACAGTGAGATTGTTTTAAGCTCCTGGAACTATTTCCTTGGTCATGAATGTCTGTTGTCTATATAAATGCTTGTGTTGGAAGGGTAATAAATAGTTTAATTATATTAGATCTACCTATGGTATTCTTTCTATTGCGAATGTGATTATTGTGTTGGTATGGATATCTATTAGACCTTTATAAGAATTTACAGTATATTACTCTGAACTCTCAATTTTCTCCTAGGTCGAGATAGAATGGTTTAGTTTTAGATCTATATTAGACCTGCATTTAGCTTAGGCATATGCATTTCGTTCTTTAAACAAAAATCAAATAAATGGTGGATTGGGCCGTAACCAATAAAGGATTAAAGAATTTAATCTATGATATCCATAACTGTGAACCAGACAAATTCCCGACACCAAACGGTGTCTGAGATGATTAGGATTGTTCACCAGGGAGAATCCCTACTGTTTGGTAGCTGGGATTTTTCTAGGCATCAACATATTTGGCGCTAGAAGGAGGGCCGTCAGTGCATGACTAGTAAAGGAAATACGTTCTTCAGAGAATATTACATTGAAACAACATCAGAAAATACTTTCCCTGAAGATCTTTTTCCTGAATTTAAAGAACAAGAACAAGAAAAAATAGGTTCTAGGGAAGAAGAATCAGAACGTTTGTATGTTGTCCCATTTGAGGAAGTAGATCAGTTTAGGAGACATACTAGATCATACATCAAGAAAAATGGGTGGTTAAAATTTATTCCTGCATTACCTAGAAGACAAGCTTCCAAGAAATTACCCTCATACACTAAGGATTCAATTCTTGTGGAAACTTTGGAAGAATTGGTAGATATATCCATCCAAGAAATTGTTAAGCCGCTTGTTCAATTGGATCTTGAATCCCCTGTAGTTTCACTTTTCAGTCAATCTACACCACAGTATCCAACTTGAATCATGTCTGCTATTAATCAACCTGCATGTAGAACAAGAACCCCACTCAACCTGCCTGCTCCATTGCATGATTTACCTAAGCACCCAGAAAAGGTATTACCAAAATTTGATCCTGGAAAGGGTGTTTCTGCTGAAGATCACTTAAAAAGTTTTTATATGGATTTGAATATTTTAAATGTTGACCATGAAGATATGGTTTGTAGAATTTTTCAATATAATTTTGAACCTAAAGCATCTTCATGGTACATTAGTCTGCAAGCTAATTCAATAGTAAATTGGGATGGTTTCGAAAAGGCATTCTTTGGGAAATTTGGCAACCAGAAAACTGTAGCCACTCTCATGAAATAATTATTGTCTTTGAGGATGGAAAATAAATAAAATTTCCAGGACTTTAATCATAGATTCACCACTTTATTGAATAAATTTAGTGCTGCAACAAAACCAGCCAAAGAGTCTCTAATAGAATTTTATACTACAACACTTGATCCACCAATAGAAATGTTTGTAAAAAGGGTGGGTAAATTTACATTGGTTGAAAAATATGAAGATGCCAAGAAAGTAGAGGCAGATCTAGATAGTATAGAAAATCATACTCTAGAACCGGATTTGAACAATACCACAAGCAAAAGGACTTTGCTGTTAACTAAGCCCAAAGAATAACACTCTAATGAGCTAGAAAATGTAGCGAAAATGGTGCAAAAATTGTCAAACAAAATAGTAGACATGGAAAAGGATAAAGGATCTAGTTCTTATAGAAATCCATTCAACCCTTATTACAAAAAAATGAAGAGAGTGGACAAACCCAACCACCTGTGCATAATTATACTGTTTTAAATTTTAACGAAGTAGGCATGGATCACTTTTGTACTTTTCACCAAGAACGTTATTCTGAAAAAAGATATCCACAGTGGGTTAATTCAATGACTCTTGTTATGAATCAGTTGTTAGATACCCAATTAGTGTTAGGATTGTTATTTTTTCAACATTCAAGCTAGCATTATGTTAGGATCTTTAACTGAGAGAACAACAAGTACAACAATCAAACACAAGAGACAATGAGCACAATGCTTTTCCTTGGGGAAACCATAAATGGAGAAAACCCCACAACTTCCTCAGAGATAGAATAAACACAAAAGGTAAAACCACAAAACAGTAAGATGCTCTCCCAATAGCAGTAACCTTCTTCTTGTCTAGTCCCAGTGTCTTCTTCTTCCTCAACTATGAGCTACACTTGAGTGTGTTTGTGTCTTGTGCTAAATAGAGATTCCATCTCTCTATTTATACTAATACAGGCATGACCAAAACCCTACTAGGGCCGACCTCTACTAGGAGAGTCTAATAACCCCAGTGCCCCAGAACTTTGGGGACTTTAACCCTTAGACAATAGGAGGGTTACCCACAATGACTTAACATGACTTGTTTACATTATTGATTCTCCCGATCGGAACATCGGGGCATGACATAACATGATAACATCCTGGAATAAACATCGGGTTACAATAGATAAGAAATACAAGTGAAATACATTCCGAAGTTACAATTACATCAAAAAGGATTATTAATCCTCCCTTGGTCAAATTTATATTAGATTAATTATTGCCTAACTTAGGAACCTTAATTAAATATTTGGGTCCATTAGTACAATTGGGTCCACTTGGCCTAATGGGGCCACATGTACCAGTCACTGGAGTGTGGGGAACACTGATATAGGTTAACTACCACTTACTACATGTGCATGCATCATTTTGGGTGCCTCCTAGACCAATCCCTACATTTTAGGAGCCACTGGGAGTCTCGACACCAACCTAGTTCATTTAGTTGGAGTTAGTACTAGTTAGTCTCATTTATCCCTTAGTTACTTTTAGTTAGCTCTCAAATAGTTAGCTAGCACATGTCTTACATGGATAATGCATGGACGCATGTGGAGTAGGCACCTTTTCCCACCTAACACACTTAGTTGCACAGAGTTAACTAGCTGTCATTGTTTCATTGAGTTAGTTGGACATCTGGGAGTTGATCTATTGGAATCCAATATTGATTGAGATACCATGAGTTAGAGATTTAGTTAGATACATTCATATTCACTTGGGAGATTCAAATTCATACCCTATGCATTTGAATTCTTTCCTATGTAAACTATTGTAACAATGGATATTATTATTGTGAATGATACTATAAATTCCTAAGCAATACTTGTTCGATTCCTGTGTGGTTTGTTTTGTTCAGTTTGTATATTAATTCTCCATCTATTTTCTGCAAACATTATTAGAACTATATGCTTGAATATCTAAATGAAATTCAAATTCTAATATGGTATCAGAGCCTTCTTAGGCAGGTTTCATGGCTGTTTCTCTCCATTGAACATCAGAAGCAGCTGGGTTTCCACAAAAGTCCCTATGAAAATTTGCTAGCTCTTGATTTATTTAGAGCAGCAGAGAGGGCATGATGGACCCTGAAAATATGTTCATGTTGAGAGGAAAATAATTATTCTAACAAAATTCTAATATTTTTAGTTTTGCAGTGATATTTTGCAGGTTCAACTTCATATGTATTCTATATTATCAGTTCCTCTTCTTAATCCATCTACAAGATATTAAAATGGAAGTCGAAGATGATTGCATATTTGAAGAGACAAGGTCTCTATGAGGCATCTATAGGACTTGGTAAAGAGCCTTATGAATATGAGAAACACTAGCTAAATGATAGTAATAGAGATTATGGAGCAATATGTGGGGCTTTTTCTTGAAGCTTGCTTATAGACCTTATTGAGTTTGCAGAATACCCAAAGGATCTCTGGATTGAATTGGATAGAATATTTGGGAAGCATAATGAGTATTGTTATAGAAATATGGGGAGCACATTTAGAACCACAAGAGTTCTTTACTAAAAAGTCTCATCCTCTGCTCTCTCTGATGAAGTTGTTGAAGATGAAGAAGAAGCAGAATCTTCCTCATAGTCAATTCGAATTGAAGAAAGTCTCCTTGGAGTGACTCCTTCTCCTACTGCTTCGAAAGTGTATGAGATCTTTGATATCCCATCTACTCGCATGGCTGATCTGGAAGAAGAAATTCAAATCTCTGTTGTTCAAGAAAATCTCTCCTTCCATTCTATGCAAAAATTCTCCAGTAGATCTTCTATTATAAATTATGTGCATAGTTTACCAGTGATTTCTCCAGGAAAGGGTGAGGAATTTGATTTCTCTATCTCTAATGATGGTGCTGTTGTGCAGATAAGTAATTATTTGGATATTTTGGAAATAATATCATATTGTAGGAGTGATCCATTCACTCTCATTTATCTAGAGCTTCCAACAAATTCCTACATGATTGCATGCATCGATACTCAAGGTTTTGAAGAAGGCAAAAACTATGCATCTACCATCTCGGTGGAGCACACTCTTGGATCTGATATGGAATTTATTGGATCTGATATGATATTATTTGGATCTGATATGATATTAATTGTTTCTAGGGTTCAATAGCTTTCAGTACCACTTGTATTTGTTCTCATTAATTTTGGTGTGAAGAAACAAGTACCAAAAATCTCTCTCAAAATTTCTGCTGGGGATTTGATGTCAGTTTTCTCTTACGAGTTTGCTGATATTATATTTTGTAAATATTTCGATATTTTGGAAATAATATCAGATTGTAGGAGTGATCCATTCACTCTCATTGATATTGAGCTTCCAACAAATTTCTACATGATTGCATGCATCGATATTCATAATTTTGAAGAAGGAGAAAATTGTGCATCTACCATCTCGGTGGAGCAAAATATTGGATATGATATGAAATTTATTGGATATGATATGAAATTATTTGGATCTGATCTGATATTATTTGGTTCAATATTTCAGGTTCATGAGCCTTCAGTACTTCTTGTAGATGTTCTCATCAATTTTGGTGTGAAGAAACAAGTACTGCAAGTCTCCTTCAAAATTGCTATCGGGGATTTGATTTCATTCAACACTTTTGGATATGATATGGAATTATTTGGATCTGATATGATATTATTTAGATATGATATGATATTAATTGTTTCAGTATTTCAGGTTCATGAGCTTTCAGTACTGCTTGTAGCTGGTTTCATCAATTTTGGTGTGACAAATCAAGTACCGCAAGTCTCCTTCAAAATTGCTGCTGGGGATTTGATTTCACTTCACAGTTTTGGATATGATATGAACATTTTTGAATCTTATTTTTTTTCCAATATGATAATATGTTCTTCAGGTTTCAATATTCAAGATATTTCAGTATTGATTATAACTAGTTTCATCAATTTTGGTGTGACAAATCAAGCACCGTAAGTTTCTTTCAATTTTGTTGCTGAGGATTCAATGTTAGTTTCCTCTTATGATATTTATGATATTATATTTTGTGAATTATTGGATATTTATGAAGCTATATTAGATTATGTATATCAATAATTCACTCTCCATAGTCCCAGGGCTTCTCTACCTTTGGTCACATGCTCATCTCCTCACAAAACTAGTAAAGAGGGAGACATTCTGCATTTGCCTGGACACTTGTTCCTAACACTTGGGGATGATTTTACCACTCATGGATTTCTATTCAAGGCTGAAATATATCAGGTTCTTGGGTGTTCGTCACATGGTTTGAATTCTCAATAAATTTTACTCTCTCTTCAGTTGATTTCAGCTACTCTACATGGGTCCAGTTTTCACCATGCAACTGTTTATATTTCTGATTCAGTTGAGTACATTGTTCTTCTTCCAAAGATGAAGATTCATCTAGACATAAGAATGTTGTTTGGATTCATGGGTTCACTTGCATAGAAGAACCAAGATAGTACAGTTGCATAGTAGCAGCAAAAATTTTCACAAGTTTTTTCAAAATCTGTATTTTTGCTTATTTTTTAGCGGGGGTTTTTCCCATGAGGTTTTCCCCTGTTTGCTCAGGTGTATTAAGAAGAATTTTTTATTATCTTTTATATTGTATTTGGGTGACCTATGGTATTGTTACTAAGGCCCATAATGTTCCAATTTAGGATTAAGGGGGGGTGTTAGGATTATTAATCCTTCCTTAGTCAAATGTCTATTAGATTAATTATTGCCTAACTTAGGAACCTTAATTAAATATTTGGTTCCACCAGTACAATTGGGTCCACTTGGCATAATGATGCCACATGTACCAGTCACTGGAGTGTGGGGAACACTAATAGAGGTTAAATTCCACTTACTGCATGTGCATGCATCATTTTGGGCACCTCCCAGACCAATCCCTACATTTTAGGAGCCACTAGGGGTCCCGACACCAACCTACTTCTGTTAGTTGGAGTTAGTACTAGTTCATCTCAGTTATCCCTCAGTTACTTTCAGTTAGTTCTCAAACAATTAGCTAGTGCATGTCTTGCATGGATAATGCATGGATGCATGTGGAGTAGGTGCCTTTTCCCACCTAACACACTCAATTTCACTGAGTTAACTAGTTCTCATTGTTTGTTTGAGTTGGTCGGACATCTAGGAGTTGATATGTTGGAGTTTGATATTGATTGAGAGACCATGAGTTAGAGATTCAGTTAGATACAGTCATATCCACTTAGGAGATTCGAATTCATACCCCATGCATTCAAATTATTTCCTATGTAAACTATTGCAACACTGGATATTATTATTGTGAATGATATTGTAAATTCCTGAGCAATACTTGTCCGATTCCTAAGTGGTTTGTTTTGTTCAATTTGTATCTTCATTCTCCATCTATTTGATGTGAACATTATTAGAACTATCTAATTGAACATCTAAATGGAATTCAAATTCTAATAGTTGGAATATCTTGAAGAAGAGCAAGCCCAAATTAATAATCCAGAACAAACAAACGAGGAAACCCGTATGGTATTATGGGATTGGGAACCTACTTTTGGGCTTAATGAAGATGAACCTTCTGAGAAAATTCAAGTGTCAGTACTTAATGTAACAACTAGAAGTAAAGGCCCAGTAGTGGATAAAAGTTTGTTACTTCCTAAAATAAATAAGTTTAAAGAAAACATGAAGAAGATTCTCAGTACTATTCAAACAACACCTCAGCCAAATCCAGTAAATATAAAAGAGACAATCCCAATAGTTAACAAGTCAATGAATACAACAATTAATAAACTTATGGAAACTTTGGTAAATAAAACATAGACTACTAAAGAACAGGGCATGGGGTATGATATCATAGAAGACATTAAGAAAACAAAGGAAAGTATCTCTCTATTTGAACTATGCAATCTGCCTCAACAAAGGAGGAAAATTATGGAATATTTTAATACACAACCTACAGTATCCCCGAAGCCATTGAATCTGATGATGAAGTAAATGAAGCAAGCATTGGAGGAAAATCTAAATGTCAGACTTTCCTTTTTTTGCTATCATTTGAAATTTTTTATCATAAAGTGCATAACTGTTTGGTAGATTTGGGGGCTTCATCAAATTCCATTCCATTTTCAATATGTAAAAGGATTAATGGCCAACCCATACCATATCCATATCGGATAATTCAACTAGATAGATCCATGGTTAAAGTCATAGGGGAAATGAAAGATGTTTTGATTCCTTTGTCTGCAGATCCCATAGTTTGTCAGTTTATAGATATTATGGTAGTGGATATACCAAAAGCATATGGATTAATTTTAATTAGGTACTAGTCAACAAAACTAAATGGTTACTTTGCAACTGACTTGTCTCACATGTGGTTGCCATTCAACAATAGTCAAAACCAAATTAAAATACCAACGTAACCACACATGAAATATAATGTAACTCAGTTTTAAGGGAAGAATGAACCTGTGAACTTCTCATCTTAAATTTTGGGAAACTATTTTTTGGAACTAGAACCAGGGAACTACCATGATAAAGAATCCAGTTGTGAATTAGACACACAACCTGGTCCCCTTCAATTCTCATGGGCTGATGATATTGATTGTAATATAGTAAACTTAGTGACTAACATAGGAGATTATACTAACCGGGTAGAGTTAGAATATAGATTTTGGTTTTAGTATTTTGATGGTTTTAAGACCCAAGAGGGATCAGGGACATGATGCATACTGATTAATCCAGATAAGAATAAACACTTTCTCTCTTGTAGACTAGATTTTGAATGCACACATAATACTGCTGAGTATGAATCTCTAGTTCTAGGTCTGAAAAAATCCATTGGGTTAGAACTAAAAAATATGAAGGTTTTTGGTGATTTTGAGATAGTTGTTAGACAAGTAAGAAACACCATTCATTGTTTGTCTCCACATCTTCAAGGATGCCAGTTTGAGGTATGGAAATTGATTATGCACTTCAATGCTTTTAATATAAATGTAGTACCTAGATTGCAAAATGCTGCAGTTGATTTGTTAGATACTTTGTGTTGTTGTTGCAACAACTCCCCCCCAAAAAATTATATTTTTAGGCCCCCCCCTTAGATTTTTAGTTTTAATCCTTCCTTAGACCAATTCTACTCTTTGATTTTTTCATTCAATGACTTCGTTTTTTCTTTGATCAAATCAGAAAGGTTTTTTTCACTAAGTTAAAACTCGCCTTTTTCTTCTTATGTGTCAGAAGAACTCGACAAGTTGAGCCGACACGTCGGAAGAATTCAGCTTTTCCATCTGATGTTCTTTAGCCAACTTTGTTTTATTTTTTACCAGGGCCTAAGTCTTTATTGGGATTATTGATCCCAGATTTGTTATCATTTGTTGAAGTTAAATTACTCATTTAAACATATGTTTTGTTATCTTTTTGCATATTTTAGGTCACGCAGATCACTATTTAGCCACAGGTATGAATGTATTTAATGTTTATGTAAAATCCTTTTATTATTATCATTATATGATTCTATTGATTAAAATTGACATTGTTTGAAGCATATTTGATATATTAATTTATATGTATATTTATTTGCAAGTTATATAGTCTTTTGGGACGAATTAACAAGAAACACGCATTCAACTAGTTATGCACACAACATGTTCAACTCCTCATCCAACTCGATGCGCAATACTCATTGGCAAGTTTTTAGATATTAAAACGTTGTTACTCCAGACCTTAGTCCTTAGCGCACCAACAAACATACATTGCATTCATACTAGATATGCGCACAACATATCCAACTCACGGTCCATCTTATCGTTCAGTTCACCAAACAACCTATGCCCTGTCGAAAAACGATTTCAAGAATTAAGTTATTGAAACTGTCTGCAAACTACATGCTGTCAATGCATCTGGGTAATGAAGCTCGCATTCTAGACGATTTTCTAGCTTGCAACCTCCTTCGTTTGACACCACACCACTAGTTCACATGTTTGAATGATGGAATGACTCTCGTTCTAGAAGACTCACCCATGTATGTTGCCTTTGCTCGCCACCACTTCACCAACCACGCTAAAGAAGGAGCCGTATGACATATCATGCACGTTGAAGAGAACCGTTCGTGTTGAAGAAGGGAGAACAATTATGCATTGGAGTTTGATTAGTTACACACCATAATGGTTGACTAAATTTAGAGAGCAGTCGACCACTAAAGGGTCGACTTTCTCATCCCTGTAAAAATTGTATATAAACACCTCCATGCGCAGAGATAAAGAGTTAATCATTTCATTAGTTAGCCAGTCATTTTTTGAAGAGAAGAACTCTGTACTTGTGTTCCTTATTTTTAATATAAGTTCAACATTCGACTGTTTATTATTGTGTTCGAGTAAGCGTTATCCAAGCACCTCCCCTGAATGCTGAGAGGGCCCCTCATCAACCAGAGGATCATTATTTTGTGTAACTTTGTTCTCTTATTTTTGTTGTATCTAGTTTAGTTTGCTTCCATTAGATTGTTGTAAATGTTTATCTCATTTATTTCTTGTAATGTAATTTTAGTTTTGAAGATTAAATAGTTAATTGCATGCATAGTTTGCTTTCAAATTTCCTTTAAGTCATTTCATTTCTAGTTTATGGTTAAGTTTATTTGCAAATATATAGAACATATTACTTTGATTAAGTTAAATAAATTCAATTATGCTTATTTTGCTTTTTGTTCTAAGTTTATGCAATTTGAATTTTAGTTTGTCTCTTAATACGCAATGATTTCTTTTATGAATTTGTTTAAGTTTATTTCATTATCGAATTTGATTAATAAATAGGTTTATTTACTGCCTCGTTGCATTAGATTTACATCTGCACAAATTCAGCTAAAGATTAGATCATTTAGATTATTTTGTGTTATTTTAACTGTACAGACTGTCATTCAGACAACCTGTTTGAACTGTCATTCAGTCACCCTTTTCAGACCTACAGTTCAGTCTGTTATTCAGCCCATAGTTTCATTTTTAGTGTTTTTAATGTATTTTGAAATTGTTTTAAGTTCTGTTTCTTTAGTATTTGAAGTATGCTTTGATTGTAATAGTTAGATGATAGTTCTATTTAACATTAAAGTTAAAATTAGGTTTTTTTATATTATTTATTAAATTTTTATCCTTTTTCCTATGTCTTTTCACCTTGAGCATGTTTTAAGTTATGTTGTGTTTTGTTTCTTACGCTTATTTATTACTCATTTTTACTATTGTATTGTTTTGTGCTAATGCCTTTGGATTAATTTATCCATTTTCATGTAAAACTTAGTATTAGATGTGTTATTATTATTAGTACCTTGTAGGTTGATCCTTTTACATTTTGTGATTACTAAAAGAGACTTGTAGGACATAATTCAAAGATATTCCTATTAAGTTTTCTACTTGTTTCTTTTTATTAAGTCTTCCTTATTAAGTTTTATACTTGCTTATAAGTTAGGTATTCCTTGCATCTTAGTTTTCCATTTAAAAAGTTAGTTGTTGATAGTATCTTTTTCAGTTTAAAGTTATTTACTTATAAATTAAATTATCAATTATTTGGTTTATTATTTTGTTCCGATTCATATTACTTTAATAGTTGAATTCTTAGGAATTTGACTCGGTTTTCATTTTTAAATATCTTTCGATCTTTTGTTTGTTAAAATATTTCCACAATGTCATAGGAATCCCTCTACCTTCGCATATATTTTGTGTCAACTCTAAGCCTACCAATCTCGACCAATAATTAAATATTAGGTGAATTAATCTAGACATTATAACACCCAACAGGGACTATTTGGCGAGTTCCTACTGACAGTGTTGGAAAAACTTAGACTTTTGAGCTGAAACTATCTGCGAATCTTACCTTTTCTAGCCGATGTGTTTTAGCGGAAGAATTTATGGATTTCGTCGGAAGATCTCAATGATTTCTATCAACAGTGTCGGTGAAACTTAGGGTTTGCAGCCAACATGTTTGGCAAGACTTGGTTTTCACAATCGACATCTTTTCATTGAAACTCTTTTGTGAGTTCTGTCGCGACCTTTTTCGGAGATGTTCAACGAGTTCCTGCCAATGGTGTTAGTGAAACTCAGATATCTCATCCGACACTATCGTAGGAAATTCAAATTTTAACGATGTTGTATCGGTAAAGTTTGGGAAAATTATTTGACGGATTTTTAAGTTAAGTGTGAAACAACATTTTTTACTCGTGCAACATTTATTACCCACTACTACATTTTGACCAAAAATCCGACGGCCGTCATGTCGGATTTTCGACACTTCCCTGTCGCATGTACGACACTTTGGTTTTTTTTGAAGCATCGGAAACTTGTCATCGGTTAAGCGACACTTAACCAACCGTCGCTTAAGCGACACTTAATTAACCGTCGCTTGAATTTAACTTGTCAGTCATCCGACACTTATTAAGCGACAATGACATAAATTTTTAAAAACTATTAGACCCACAGGCGTCGCTTAAACGACGGAGGGACGGATAACCGTCGCAAACGCGACAGATAGAAGCGTCGGAAAAGCGACGGAGAACATCATAACCGTCGAAAGAGCGACGGATTTTAAGGCTAACCGTCGGAAAAACGACAGCAGGGGAACCGTTGCTTAAGCGACGCTTGTGACTGTTTTTAACAAAAAAAATATAAAGCATGTGCAGTGCAGTAACCTCCGATCAGACCACTGGATTCCAGTATAAAGGGCAGCTCTGTTTCAGTATAAACTTGCCCACAATATCATAGGACTGAGGATGCAATGCATTCACAACACACTTTGTGCTAATTTATTTCATGAAGCCAAAAATCTTAGGCAATAATTCTGTGTTTGAATTGGAATTGGAATTGAATTTGATATAATCCAATGAATGCAAAGCCTTTGTCTATAAAACCGGACAATAATCTCAACTTATCATTTCAATGCATTTCAAATACAAAAATATTCGATAGAGATCTATGTTTGTAACTTGTTTGAAATTGGCTGAAACGCATTCTGCATTTGATGATAAAACATTAGCACAGCACTAACAGATATCTGTTAATCGATATTGCGCACCAGAAAATACAAGGAATAGAATGACTTACATTGCTTCCTGTCTTGGTTCGTTTGTTATTACTGTCAGTTTCTTCGCTTAATAATATACTAGCCCTGCAAAATTAATAACATTATCAGATCTAAATTATACATAGAGTAATAAAAACACATAT
>LPNX010621957.1:457379-477090 GCA_001517045.1 Pseudotsuga menziesii
TTGTTTATTGAAGAACCCTGTTTTATGAGGAAAGAGACCTGTTGCAAAAAGAATAGCCTAAATGAGGAGCCCTGGTTAATGATAACCTACCGGCAGCCCACCACAGTTGAATAGCGCACCAAACCACAGTTCTAGAGCCAAGTTGATTAGCCCAGCAGCCGAGGACCAAAAATCAAAGGTATTACCGGCTTACAATAATTGACTCTAGTGGCAATGACCTTCATTAGTAAAAGATCGACGATTATTTTAAATATAAGTTGAACCAGCAGATTAAAATATTATATAATTACTGTAAGCAAAAGTATTTCCAGCACAAGTCGTCCCAACACCAGCATTTGGATTAGCAGCCCCATAAAGACCAGTATCACCATTCTTATTCCTGGCATCATTAGAACAAGAAAAGAACCAGGCTAAGCAGCAGCACCAGTCAAAGTATTCTAAGCAGCAGATAAGTTAAACCGGTCTCACATAATAATTATTCCCAGGATAATAAGAACCAGCATCAGTAGCAACCCCCGGTAGGTTAGATACCTGCCCTTCTCGCTTCGCGCCATCCTCCCTGCCCATGTGCAGTAGCACCAATCCACTCTTCAAGATCTTTAGCATTTGAAAGTGAAGTGGAAAGCGCGGCAATAATACGATTTTCAATTTAAAACTAAGCGTCGGATATGCGACGGTTAGTTAAAATCAGAGCTTCCCTTGAAGACTATGCTATTGTGCTTAAATGTAAAGTATTTAGGATAAGCGTCGGATATGCGACGGTTATGGGAATATCCGTCTCTTAACCGACGGTTAGGAGAATATCTGTCGCTTAAGCGATGCGGGTGGTTACATTTACAAAAAAAAAATTTAACTTTGTGATTTTTGGTAGGTTTAAAAAGAGAAATCCACGCGCCGTCGGAAGTAACCGTCGGATTTTGGATCGAAATGTAGTAGTGACCCCAACAATCGCATTTATTGGTGTTTCAACACACACACATAAATATATAATGTGGTTCATTTTATGATTTGTTACTATAACTTCGTTTTGGACGCATCCAGTCGACATTTTCCACTTGGAGCATTTGGATTACCTCCATCGTACCCGCACCTACAGTTTTTGAGTAGGCCCTAAAAGCTTATTTTTAAACTTATGTTGTTATAAAATCTTGAAGCAACTAAATTTTTGGCAGTTTAGGGTTACGGTGATAGGGTTTTTGTTGTCCGTGTCCTTGTTTCAAAATCCAACCCCAATCCATAGGTTCTCTCATTTGCCTAGTCAAACATCGGAGCCTTCCCGAGTTTGTTTCTAAGAAACCCTCGACTACACTGCGTGTTTTCCTAGCCTGCTAGCTTGGTCATGATGGGTTTTGTATCCACCTTTACTGCTACATTTGATTTTGTCTTTCAAGCCATAGATATGGGTCTATAAAACCTTAGGGGTTTAATTGATAAAATTACGGTGGGACAGAGGTTTCACCGAATGCGCGTTGTTTGGTTTATTTTTGTATGTAGTGATAGAGGAACCCTTGGAAAATATTGATTTCAAGTGCCGCTACATGTTAAAACCTAGGGTCAAGGTTTCATTGCAAGTAGTGTTTTCCTCCTTAGGGTTGGTTTTGTCAAGCAAAGGTTTTTTGCTTGTTTTTAGGTGCAAACTAGGGTTTCCAGTTTCCCCAAGGTGCCCTCGGTTTCGAGTCATAACGCCATTAGAGGAAATTTGGGGTATAAAATGGGCCTTATAAGAAAACAAGCCAAAAATAATTTTTTGTGAGTTGGGATTCAATAACCAATAGAATTTCAATAAAATGAGTCAACCATTATGATTGACTTGACATATTTGTCATTAAAAAACTAATTTTTTTGTTCGTATTTTCAACATATCTTTATGTGTTTTTACTCAACTTTCAAGTGGTAGGGATCGTTGGATGCGTAGTTTAATTTTTCATCCAATGAGTACCCACACTGCATAATTTCGATGAACCCTGCTACCCCAAAAACAAGAAATACTTGAAAAATGTGATGATGACACCATCATCACATTTTCAGGTATTTCTTGTTTTTGGGGTAGAGGGATTTGTCGAAAGTATGCAGTGTGGGTACGTGTTGGATTTGGAATGAAATTACTCATCCAACGAGCCCTCTCGCTCAAAATTTGAGTAAAACATCAGAGAGATATGTTGAAAATATGAACAAAAAAGTAGTTTTTTCTTTCTTCCTCCAAAATTAATAAATAAATATTTATTATTTTAACTATTATATTATTATTTTCCTTACGAGGCCCATTTTAGACCTAAAATTTACTCTAATGGTTTGCCACATCTTTATTGATTGTTTTCTTACCTTTGAAAAAAGTCAATGAGAAGAGATCTCACTGTTTTAATGTTTTAAATCCTAATGAACAAATATTGTAAAATCTAAAGATAGTTAGCATGAATGTATTAGAACAGTGATGTAACTCCCAAAACAACACATGCACCTATACTACTCAATTTCATTTAAGTTTTGACATAAGATATACCCTGGTTGTAAGTCAAAATGACTGGAAAATATTTACCTCACAAATTTACTTTTGGATGGCCAATGATGAACTGACAAACACATCTTTGTTATCCTCCATAATAATAAACACTGACTGCAATATTACTCTTTGAAAGAAACCATGATTTTTTTTTAACATTGATATCTTAGCTTCTCATTTTAGTTATTTCATGTAGATGAAAATGCATGTTGCTCTGACTAAGATATTTCTTGCTGTGATCATGCTACAACTTTAGTCCTCACATCACAACATGCAGAAGAAGGGTGGAAAGAAGAACACCAAGGTCACCGAAGATGATTCAGACTTGTAGGTTATGCCTAGAATGGAAATTATTTATGAAGACAAGAAGGTTGTCCAAGGAGCTGAGCATGAGTTTCAGTGGGGTCAAATATATCATATGATCAAACACCAGAATCTCCCTGATGTAGGCCTGGAAGATATAACTTTGTATGAAAACATAAGAAAATCATGTATCATGAAGGCAGCCACGCACCTATAACTCTTCCCATTTGCCGAGGTAATCAGATGGATCCTACCTCGAACAGACTCAAACACTATGATTATTTCCAACACAAAAGGACATGCATTTGCTTCCTTCACCCCTGCATATATAACCAAGGGTTGCAAAATATCCTCTCCACAAATTATGATTATGGATGACTGGGTGAAAAGTGTGAATTTAGACGTATTTGAATGTGCTAAGAAGATGATGGTACCAGGAAATTAACTACTCCAGAAAGCCACTGAAGAGTACGAGATTGCAAGTTTACACACCCCCTATAGGATCATATCCCTAATGCTAAACATAATATTTGGTTGGGAGAATGGGAAATTATAGAAATTAAGTTGGATCCCATTGATATACCATGTGTCTATGTAAGGCACCATTTTTAACTGGGTGAATATTGTATCAAGCAGCTGGTTATCATGTATAGCTCCTACACAAGGATGCTTGATTCAAAGAAAGTCAGAGTTTTACACGGGCTCTTATTTGATTGATTGTATTTTATTCCTAAACAAATCCCAAATCTCAATTGTACTTGGAATTACACCAAGACCCCCATCTATGATTCCTATCAAATTCTTTGGGCACACAAGTACTGCAATTTCTACAAGCTCATCTGTGAAAAATTTATGATGCCACTGTATGAGCTAATTTTCCTCAAAGAGTAAAATTACATGTCTGGAGGTGTAATGGAGATCATATGTGAATATGGAGACCACTATTTCTCTAAGGAGGGTACTTATTTGAGGATGTATGGAGGATCTTGAACTCCATCATTGTGGCCTAGATACACCATAGACTATGTAGTCCATAAGGAGGCAGTGAGACAACTGTTTATAGATGGATTCATAAATTTCTTATTCAACATGAAAAAAGCAGTTTTCCCACCATTTCCATTCTGCATTGGCAACAATAAATTCAAAAGGGTAAAAAATGCACCAGAATTTGTAAAATATATGGAAAATTTCCTCTTTGGGGAAAATATTTTCCACAAGAATGACTCCTATGACAAGGTTGCAAGTCATTGTGTGACTTTAGGAGTTCAATTTGAATACTCTCATCATTTTGAGAAATATGAGGAGACATACATAAATTCCTGCAATATGTCTACCTTGAGTAAGCAGTTCAAAAAGAAGATCAACACCAATGGAGGAAAAGGAAACAACAACACAATAGAACAATAGAAGTAGTAGGAAGAAGCCGCTAGGAAACGTGAAGAAGATGCCCGGAATCTACTAGAAGAAGATGATAAGAAGCTATCTGAAGAGGCTCAAAGGAATAAAGAAGGAGAAGAAAGACTACAAAAGGAAGACGGGCAAATATCATGAAAGGAATCAGAAGAAAGAGTGCGAAGAGAAGCTAAGAAAGAAGCTGAAGAGTTGAGAAATAAGGAGCAAGAAGACAAGGACATAGAGAGCTTAAACCATGAAATTGACCAAGCTAATCCAACAGATCCTCCTCACCCATCAAGTGACACAATAACAGGATCCCACATTCCTCTTGCAGAGCTTGGATTGGTTCCTTTCACTCCGTCCAAGCATCATGCAGTGGCCTGCTTAGACACAATATTCTTCGAAAAAAACAAGAAAACCATTGTTAGAACATCCAAAAAGAGATTAAAGATCAGTGATCAACCTAATGTGGTCACAGTGACCGAGAAGACTATCATGCAAGGCACAAATCAGGATCCTCAATTCCTAGCATCTATAAGCATAGTGGCCATGCAAACCAATGCGGATAATGTGAACAAGTTAGTAGGAGATGCTGAACATTATAAGGAAAGAATGCTTAAGATGAAAGACACTATGGTCTAAGAAAGAGGACAAGGATGAGAGTTAAAGAGAAAGCACAAGGAAACTTTTTTCTGAATTTGAAAGGATAAAAATGGCTTATCAAGCTTTATAATTGGAAAAAGACATAATGGAGCTTTTAGTTACAATCATGGAAGGGGAGAGGAAAGATCTTGAAGACACGTTTTTGGAGTTAGAAGCACATAAATCTGTAGCAAACCATAAAGCATGGGAGCTGAGGACCTAGGAAAAGAGATGGAGGTAAAGAACAAATCATTAGAGACTCAGCTTAAGACAACCACTGAAAGGAAGCGTGATATCACTTCTTTCCGTTATCAAGCTTTCCTAATCCCGAGGAATATTCGCCAAGTACAAATAAAACTTGCAGAAGAAATCTATAAGGTCAAGCAGGAAGAGGCAAGGATAAATGATATTACAACAATGTCGTTTGATTTCAGAACAACGATATTAAAGGTGGAAGAAAAGGTTCAAGTTCGGTTGACTTGAGTGGATGCCAATTCGGCATTTCCAGCACACTTGCCTCAAAAGACGACAAAACGTTTGAAGATAGAATTAGCACTCCTATATTTTGACAACAAATCTTCTTTGAGATTGACCACTATATTAAAAAAGACTCTGGAGAGATGCGTAGATTTCTACAAGAAAATGCTCTTGGTTCATAATAAATGTCAGAGATGTCCAACAGCGAAGATCAAAGAATTTCCAGACAAATAGTAGCATTTGAAGTATCTTCAGGATAGGTTTCATGATGATGAACAAAGCATTCAGAAAATTGAAGGCATTAGTGAAGAAGTGGCTAAAACCTAGATTGCACAAGTCTCTGTAAGTAATTTTCTCTTGGAATACCTGTACAGAGTGACCCCACCTAAATTGGTAGAAGTGGAGTCACAACTGGTAGTGCATGAGGTAACTATAAGATTTCTAGAGCTAATGGATTACCAAACTATTGAGGAAGAGGCAAATGCGTGGGGAGAGTGCATCTCAAGACCAGTTGGACCCACCTGAAATTTGTCTTTTCTATGTTTTGACACTCTTTGTAATTTATTATTTTATTCTCCTAGTGCAAGGCACTAGAGGACAAATTTTGAGCTCAAAAATTCATGGAAGCTCTAAAGTCAGGGTAGTCAAAGATCCATTTGTAATAGCAGTATAAATATATAGACATGACTTTCACTAGCGCAAGTATGCTGAGTTATTTGTATGAAGAACTACTTTTCTATAAATAAAGAATAACATTTCTTTTTCTCAGGAAGGACTGCACATGCTTTTACGTGGATTGTATGGACTACCAATGTTGAATTACTTCTTATTTAGCTTCTGTGCAACTGTGAGATCATTCTGACCTAATGAATTATTTCTGCAATGATGAATGATTTTTCTTTCTATTTGAAATCTTGTGCATATACTAAGTAATGAGTGCACTAACAAAGAAAAACTATCTTTGTTTATTTTTTCTGTTGTAACTATGTGTGTGGAATTTAAACAACCATCTGTAGAATTTAACATGCAACATTATAGTACATTACTCGTTTCTGTTTAAATTTTTCTCCCCATGGGGATAGGATAAATTAGCTTAGAATAGACTAGAATACTTTGGATTTTCTTAATTTAGAAGTGGTTGAGGGACAAGATTCATGTAAGGAGAGAGGTAAGAACCTATGCAGCTCTTCGGAGGTTCTTTGTTTATCAGTCACTTGCATTTCATCCTCAAAACATAAAATCATATAAACAGTGGACCGGTTTGCAACTGGTGAAAGAATTAAACACACTTTAATTCTACGGTATTTGGGACACTAACCAGACGCGTTTCCCACACCAAATGGTGAACGATCTAGTTGGGATCGCTTGCTGGGGATAATCCCTACTGTCGGTACCTGGGATTTTCCAGGAATCAATAGTTTTGGTGCTAGAAGGAGGGCTGCCAGTGCATGGCTGGAATGTTAGAATAATCAACCCATAGTTACCTACATTAGACATTAATTTAATTATTTTTGTCTTATTACCTAGTTTCCTAGATTCCATTCTATGCTAGTTTCCTTCCACACATCCTAGAAGTCAACACATGCTAAAACTGAGTCATGGAGTGCTTGGGAAACATCCTGGAAACCCAATTTATCATTTTTTCTTTATTCTAGATCCTCCAAAGAGCATATCTGCTTTTTCTGAAAAGTTGCCTGTTTTATTCTGATTTAAGGCAAAAGGAAAAGCTAGACTAGGTGTAGTTGACTTGTTTTTTTCCCACATCATCCTCCTTCATTTTCTCCAAATAAAACCATGTATGAGTTTTCTTTCCATCCCTCTTTATCTTTCCAACTTGACTTAGCAAATTCGTGAGCATATTCATAGATTTGGAAATTGCTTTACGCAAATATGGGGGATTTGACTAGATTTGGTAAGCCTTCTTTTTGACTATTTTGAATGGCATCTTTATGCATTCGATTCTCTCATATAATGATATATTGAAGCAGACTATTACTTCACAAGGTTGGATTTTGTACACTTATTCAATATAGATTAGTGTTATGCTCCAATTCCAGTCTCCTTTCGTGTTAATTTTGCATGTTTGATTAGAAATTATGTGAGTGTAATTGTTCTATCTCTTGGGTTCAATTTCCACATGGTATCAGAGACTTTGTAGATTGATTTCTATCCTTCCAATTTGTTATTGTAGGTTCAACATCATTGACTGGGAGCACATTCTGTTGACTGGAGGGAACAGTTTCTGAGTTATGGACCAATCTCAAAAGAACATCTTGACTCCATTCAATTTATTTGAGTGGAAATATGAGATGGAGATATTGTTGAGATTGAAAGGTCTCTACATGGTGACTATGGAAACTGAGGCAGATCCTAATGCAACTGTAGAGAAAATTAAATGGCACAACAAGAGGGATAATTCCTATGGTATTTTGTGTATGAGCGTTTCAAGAGACCTCCTCTTCCATATTGATGGATTGACATCACCTAATGAAGTGTGGGAGAAGCTAGAAGATATTTTTGGAAAGACAAATGATATTAAAGGACATCAAATTGAGAATGAGCTGATCTCCTTGAGTCCTAGTAGCTTTGAATCATTGCAACTCTAGTTTTCCAAGTTTAAAGCCCTTGTTTTGCAGTTGAAACAACGTGGGATCGAAAATAAGGAAGAGAAATTAGTATTGTACATACTCTCTAACCTTGGTCCTGACTATTCAATGTTTTTTTCACCTCCCATGCCACCAAGTTGACATCTCAAGCCTAGAAGATGCCTAAGCTTGCAGAGTTCATGGAATCCCTCACACAAGAACAAAATAAATTGGTGATGATGGGCACCATCAAACCTTCCAAAGACTAAGATTTGGTTTCTAGAGATTCAAGGGTGGATTCAAAAATCAAGAAAAAATATAAAAAAGCACCCTGAGCAAAAGAGAGATAAGAACAAGTCTCAAGAGGAGCCCCAAGGTTCCAAGAAGAACTCCCAGAAGAAGAATAACAAAGGAGAAATGAGCAAGTGCACATATTGCAATAAGGGCTATCAATCTGAGAGCTCTTGTATGAAGAAGCAAATTGACATGTTGACCCAACTCTTGGAGAAGAATAACATCTCCTTTTTGGATTGCTCAAAGAAGAGGGAAGGAGGATCAAATTCAGAGGACAAAGAGAGAGTACATGCCTTGGTTGCTGGCACATCAAGCTCACCTAGATTTATCATAGACTCTGGAGCTTCTAGACATATGGTTTTGAAAAAATAGACATTCTCCTCTCTTGACATGTCGAAAGGTCCACCAATAGTGTTGGGAGATGACTCTCTCACTGATAGTTTGGGGAAGGGTAGGATTGATCTTGACCATGGTAGTTTCAATAATGTGTTGTATGTTCCAGGTCTTTCCTCCAATCTCTTGTCAGTGTATCAGATGACTCATACTGGGTCTCCAAAGAAGGTCATATTCTCCCCTGATGATGTTGAAATCACTGAGATTTTGAATGGTAAAGTCATTGCAAAAGGTGTTGTTGATCACACTTCGAAGGTATACAATTTTTCCCATTTTCTACCCTACTCAAACCCCTCTACTCTTCTGATTCATGCTAATGAATCAAGCAAGCTTTGGCATGAAATATTTGGCCATATTAACTACAAGTATCTTTCTGATTTGAGTGAAAACAATATGGTCTTAGGGTTACCAAAGATCAATTTTTCTAAGGCAGTATGTCAAGGTTGTATCCTAGGAAAACACCCAGAGCACAAGTATGAGAAAGCTAGTCATGAGAGAACCTATGCACCTCTTGAGATGATCCACAGTGACATTACTAGTCCATTCCCTCATATGTCCATGATTCAAGCCAAATATGCACTGACCTTCATAGATGACTTTTCTAGGTATTGTTGGGTTTACTTCCTAAAGCATAAGTCTAAAGTTTTTGACCTCTTCAAAGTCTTTAGAGCCTTGGTTGAAAACCATTTTGGGAGGAAACTCAAGATCCTCATATCTGACAATAGTGATGAGTATGTCAAGTCTGATTTCATTCAGTATTGTAAAGATGTAGGTATCCAGATGCAGCATTCAATCCCTTACACACCACAACAAAATGGTGTTGCTGAGAGAAAGAACAGATCACTGAAGGAGATGGCAACCTGCATGCTGGAGGCTAAGAATTTTTCACCAAAGTTTTGGGATGAGGCTATAAACTATGTGTATTACATATAGAATAGGGTGCCTCATAATCATCTTGATGGTATGACTCATTTTGAATCTTGGAGTGGGCACAAGCCAGATGTGATCCATTTCAGGATTTTTGGCTCAAAGGCTTGTCCTAGAATTCCAACTGAAAAGAGGAAGGATTTTCAACCCCAAATCCAAGAGTTCCTATTTGTTGGGCATTCTAAAGATTCAAAATGGTACAAGCTAATCAAATTTAGCACTAAAAAATATTGCATTGAAAGAAGTGTTCAGTTCCAAGAAGAGCCTTTAGTAGCAGTTGAAGTTGGAGAGTCTTCTTCACCACCAGATCCATTGATTGTTAGTGGAGAGACTAATGAGTTTGATGATTCTGATATGTATAATAATGATGATTTGATTGCAGATATTAACATTCCTACAAGACCAAAATGGGCAGAAAATACCATTCATGCAGCTGGGGAAGTAGCTGGAAATCCTAATGACACTAGGAGGACTAGATCTCAATTTGAGAGTGCCCTTTGTGTGAAAGATCCTCTATTTGTTGAGAAGTGATATCTAATGGTTGAATAATATCCATAGAAATATGAATATGCAGCACATGATCCAAGATTTCAAACATCCATGAAAGAAGAATTCAGCTCGCTTTAGAAGAACAACACTTGGGAACTGGTCGATCTTCCCCCAGCGAGGAAGCTAGTTCAATAGAAGTGGGTTTTCAAGACTAAGTTTTCTGCTAATGGTTCACATTTTAAATATAAGGAACTATTGGTAGCCAAGGGATACTCACAAGTACATGGTATTTAATACAATGAAACCTTTTCACTAGTGGCAAAGATGGACTCCATAAGGCTAGCTCTGGCCATTGCAGCTTCGAAGCAATGGGAAGTGCATCACATGGATGTGCAGTGTGCTTTCCTAAATCAAGATCTCACTGAGGAGATTTACATGCAGCAACATAAATGGTTTTTTTCTAATTCTTCTTTAGTGTGCAGGTTAAAGAAATCATTGTATGGGCTCAAGCAAACCCCCAGGGCTTGGTATGCCAAGATTGATGGATTTTTGCTATCACCGAGTTTTGTTTGATGCAAGTCTAATCCTAATGTCTATTTGAAGCTGAATCATGGTTCTTTGACAATTATTTTATTGTATGTGGATGACATTTGATTATAGGAATTTCAAAGAAAGAGATTGGATCCTTGAAGGATTCAATGAACCATACATTTTCTATGACAGATTTGGGATTGTTGAGCCAATTCTTGGGTCTCGAAATTGCTCAATCCCAACATGGAATCAAAGTACATCAGTCCAAGTATGCTTTGGATTTTTTGAAAAAGCTCAACATGAAATATTTCAAGCCAAGCAAGACTCCCTTCCTTTCAGGAGTTAAGCTTGAAGAAGCAGGTTCTTCTCCTATGGTAAATAATACACTGCATAGAGAGTTGATTGGGTGTTTGATTTATCTTACACACACTCGAACTGATCTAGCTTATGCATTTAGTGTGTCTTAGAGATACATGGATCAGCCTCATGATATCCACTGGAGATCATCCAAAAGGATCCTAAACTTTGTTCAAGGAACAAGAACTCATGGGATCTTCTACAAAGCAAAATCTGATCTTGATTTGATTGGGTTTACTGATAGTGATTGGGCAGGTGACAACACAGATTGAAAGTCTACATCAGGATATGTGTTCATGCTTGCAGAAGGACCAATCATCTAGTCAAGCAAGAAGCAGAGTGCCATAGCACTCTCATCTACAGAAGCAGAGTATAGAGGAGTTGTAAATGCAGCAACTCAATGTTTGTGGTTGCAGGGGATACTTGGAGAATGTGGTTTCGAATCAGAGTTTTCAACTATTATGTACCGTGGTAATCAAAGCACCATTAAAATATGTAATGATCCAATTCAAAGACAGTGAACCAAGCACATTGAGATCCATATGCACTACATTAGACAACTTGTGCATGATGGTACCATTGATCTACTCTTCTGTGCATCTTCAAAACAAGTAGCAGACATTTTCACCAAAGTTTTTTGTGAGAAGACATTCAGCAATATCAAATCACTACTTGGGATTGCTGATCATGCCATGAAGCATGATTGATGACAAGATTTCAAAAATTTTCTTTTTCCTGTCCATGTTTAAGGGAGGATTTTCCCACTGGCTTTTTGCCTCTTTCCTTGGATGTATGGACAAGCAGTATGTAAAGGGTGACTAAGCCTTATTCCTAGGCCCTATATTTTTCTGATATTTACTCATAAATTCAGGCTTAAGGGGGGGTGTTATAATAATCAACCCATAGTTACCTACATTAGACATTAATTTAATTATTTTTGTCTTATTACCTAGTTTCCTAGATTCCATTCTAGGCTAGTTGCCTTCTACACATCATAGAAGTTAACACATGAAAAAATTGAGTCACGGAGTGCTTGGGAAACATCTTGGAAACCAAATTTATCATTTCTACTTTATTCTAGATCCTCCAAAGCACATATCGGTTTTTTATGAAAATATGCCTGTTTTATTATGATTTAAGGAAAAAGGAAAAGCTAGACTAGGTGGAGTTGACTTGTTTTTTTCCCACATCCTCCTCCCTCATTTTATCCAAATAAAAGCATGTATGAGTTGTCTTTCCATCCCTCTTTAGATTTCCCACTTGAATTAGCAAATTCATGAGAATATTCATAGATTTGGAAACTGCTTTATGCACCTATGGGGGATTTGACTAGATTTGGTAAGCCTACTTTTTGACTATTTTGAATTGCATCTTTATGCATTTGATTCTCTCATGTAATTATATATCAAAGCAGCCTATTACTTCACAAGGTTGGCTATTGTAGACTTATTCAATACAGATTAGTGTTATGCTCCAATTTCAGTCTCCTTTGGTGTTAATTTTGCATGTTTGGTTAGCAATTTTGTGAGTGTAATTGTTCTATCTCTCAGGTTCAATTTCAAAATGGAAGAGGAAATATATTTGCAAGAAACTATTCCATTGGAGATACCTTTGAAACTAAGTTTCCTAAAGAACAGGAGAGAGTAGGTTCTGAAGAATAAGGTTCAGAATGCCTATACACTGTTCTGTTTGAAGAAGTTAATAAATAGTGATGGAATACAAGCTATTATGTGAAGAATCTTGGAGTATTGAAAGAAATTCATGCATTACCAAGAAGGAAGGATTCCAAGAAAGTACCTTCTTACACTGAAGATTCAATATTGGTGGAAAATTTGGAAGAGTTGGTAGATTTATCCCTACAACAAATAATTCAACTGCTAGATTAGCTGGGACCAGATCCCCCTACATTTCATTCTCCGCTATAGTCACCTCCACAGTCTCCACCACAGAATCCACGTTGAATTACGGCTGGAAATTTTAATAAACCTGCATCGAGAGCAAGAACACCAGTCAACCTAGCTGCTCCATTGCATGATTTTCCCAAACACCCACAGAGAACACTACCAAATTTCGACCCAGGAAAAGGAATTTTTATAGAAGACCACCTAAAATTCTTTTCTTAGCTCTAGAGCTTTTAAATATTAAACATGAAGATGTTGTATGCATAGTTTTTCCACATACTTTTGAATCTAAAACAACTTCTTGCATTTTTAGTTTGGAACCCAATTCAATAACAAACTCGGACACCTTTGAAAGGCCATTTAAAAGAAAATTTGGTAGTAAAAAAAATCTAGCTACCCTCATGAAAGAATTATTGTCCCTGAGAAAGGAAAATAAAGAAAAGGTTCAATATTTCAACCAAATATTTACTAATAATTTGAGCAATTTTAGTGCTACAAACAAACAAGCTGAGGAGTTATTGGTAGAATATTATACCACATCATTATCCCCACAACTAGCAATGTTTGTGAAGAGGGAAGTTAAGCTAACATCGGTTGAAAATTTTGAAGAAGCCCTCAAGGTAGAAACTCATCCAGATAGTATAGCAAAGCATACTTCAAAAACAGAGGTAAAGACCTTTAGCGGTAAAAAACTTTGTCGTTAACCAGACCTAAGGAATAACACTCAAATGAATTAGAAAATGTGGTCAAGATGGTACAAAAGTTATCGAATAAGATAGTAGATCTAGAAAAGTACAAAGAAGCTAGTTCATTGAAGAAAAGTTCAAGCCTTATTTCAAGAAAAGGAAAGAAAGTGGTCAGTCTCAATCGCCTGTGTATAATTCTTCTGTTTTGAACTTTAATGAGGTAGGCATTTAATATTTATGTACTTTCCATCAAGAGCCTCATTCAGAAAATAGTTTCCCATAGTGGATAAACTCAATGACTCTGGTTATGAATCAACTATTAGATTCTCAATTAACAGAACTTGGGGTGGAAGAATAAAAACACCATAAACCATAAGAAACACATGAAGAAACCAAAATGGTATTATGGTATTGTGCACCTATATTGGGTCTAAATGAAGAGGATCCTACTGAATATATTCAATTATCATCAGTTAATGTTACAACCATAAGTAAAGGACCAGTGATGGATGAAAGATCGGTACTACCTAAAATAAAAAAATATGAAAGAAAACATGAATAGTATTATCAGTACTACCCAAACAAAATCCAAGTCTAATATTGTTGATGTATATGTAACTTCGGAATGTATTCTTCTATCTATCCTATGTATTGTAACCCGATGTCTATTCCGGGGTGTTTTCTATTATGTATTTGAGTCATATGGTCATACCCCGATGTTTCGATCGGGAGGATTAATAATGTAAACAAGTCATATCAAGTCATTAGGTAAGTCCCCACAGTTTTGGGGCACTTGAGTTATTATGCACTAATTAAGGTGTAGGATCGAGTAGTAATTATTAGGGTTGAGCCTACATGTGAAATGGCAACTTAAGAGAACAGACTAATAGAAATAGAGAGTGTGTGTCTCTCTATTTATCACTTGTGAAGTACATCACTTGCTCTCTCAAGTGTGGCGCACCTTTGGAGAAGGAAATACTTTGGCTTGACAGAAGACAGAAGGCTACTGCTGTTTTGGGAGATCTCTTACTGTTTTGGTGTTGATTCTATCTTAGAGAAAGTTGCTGGGTTTTCTCCTTTATGGTTTCCCCGAGGAAAACTCTTTGTGTCTCTTGTCTCTTGTGATGTGCTCATGTTTTATTGTTGTACTTGTTATTCTCTCAGTGAAAAGATCCCAAGATCATAATGCTAGCTTAATTGATGAAAAACTAACATGGTATCAGAGCTAACCTGAGAAGAAGACACTGTGCAGCTACGGAGGATAGGGCTTCCTTGTTTGTGGATCTTTCTCCATAGTTTTTCAGCAAAATAAAGGTGGAATTACTCTCCTCCCTAGGGCGCATCTTTTTGTCGAAACATAATTCAATTCTGAGGTTTTTCAGTTTTGGACCTGTCACTAGGGTCGGAAATTAGGGCTTTTTGCAGAAGAGGAATTTTTCAGTGAGCCCAGGCTTGGATTGATCTCCTCCCCAAAATCGAAGTTAGGAACAAATTTGAAGGCATTCGGGTGGACAGAACTCCGGGAAAACAAAACCCTTGTTGCTCCTGAACCAGCTCTGCAGGATTTCAGCTCAAGTTTCAGATCCGACATCTTGAACCTGGTAAGATCTAAAATCTTTTGTATTTTCATTTGAGGTTCTTATTTAAATATGTATCATCATACCAAGCTTGATGAAAAGCTTGAGGGGGCTGATAACTTCCGAGTTTGGAAGTATAGGATCTCCCTGGTCCTGGAAGAGAATGAATTAGACTCCTACATTCATGAGGAGATTCCAGTTCCAGAGGGAGATGAGGAAAAGGCTCTCCATAAGAAGAAGATGGTTATGGCAAAGAGGATCATTGCTGATTCTATCAAGGATCATATTATCCCTCAGGTGTCCTCTCTCAAGACACCTAAAGCTATGTTTGATGCCCTAACCAAATTGTTTGAAGGAAAGAACATCAATCGGAAGATGACCCTGAGAAACCAGTTGAAGAATGTGAAGATTCAGAATGCAGAATCTATCCAGTCATACTTCACAAGAGTTTCTCAAATCAAAGAACAATTAGAAGCCGTTGATGAAGAAGTGGAAAATGCGGAGATTGTCATGACTACATTGAATGGCCTCCCTAGGTCATGGGATGCTTTCATTCAAGGAATCTGTGCTAGGAAGAAGTTAGTCAAATTCAGCAGACTATGGGAAGAGTGCTCTCAATAAGAAGCTCAGATAGCAGCTCGAGAAGAGAAGATGGGAAATGAATACCAAGCTCTTACAGTTCGCTCCAAGGCTCACTCTAAGAAAAGCAGAAGAAGACCTCATTTCTCCAAAGGTAAGGATTCTCATCCTAGAAGAGATATTTCAAATTTAAGATGTTATACATGTGATGAGATAGGGCACTTCGCAAAAGACTGTCCCAAGAACAAGGGCCACTCTCATAAGAAGAAGGGGAACAAAAGAAGACATCATGCTCATACTGCAGAGGATGATGAACCATCCAAGAAGAGATCCAGATATGAAAGTGAAGATTCTTCAAGCGAGGATGAATATGTTTTGATATCAGCTCTCACATGTAACATTACTCATGGAAGTGATGATTGGTTGATAGACAGTGGTGCTTCCAAACATATGACAAGATTCAAGGAATCTTTTGTGAGATTGTCAGAACATGAATCACCCCACAAGGTGAAACTAGGAGATGGCTACCAATATCCAATAAAAGGTAGTGGGGAATCTTCATACAAGCTAGACTCTGGTAAGTCTCTAACAATGAAAGAAGTATTATTTGTTCCAGGACTCAAGAATAACCTTCTATCTATTTCAGCATTGGATGCAAAAGGTATGCGGGTTGCATTCATAGATGGTCAAGTCATCATGTGGTCAAAAGGAAATACTATCGATGATGCGGTAGTAATTGGAGAACAAGAAGGAGGCTTGTACAAATTGAAGGGCCATCCAGAACAAGCCTTGATCCATGATTTAGTAGAACCAAATGAGCTTTGGCATAGAAGGTTTGCACATGTGCATTACAGAGCACTACCTATTGCAAGCAAAGCTGTTGAAGGTCTTCCAGAATTCCAAGCAAAGCATGATGGAGTTTGCAAAGGATGTGCGAAAGGGAAGAATACAAAGAAGACATTTCCTAGCAGCGAAAGCAAAGCCAAAGGCATTCTAGAAATCATCCATTCCGATGTATGCGGTCCAATGTCATCAAACTCACTAAGAGGGTATGCATACTATGTTTCTTTTATTGATGATTTTTCTAGAAAGACATGGATTTATTTTATGAAGAACAAAGATGAAGTATTCAGCAAGTTCAAGGAATTCAAAGCCTTGATCAAGAACCATACTGAAAAGAAGATCAAGACCATTAGATCAGATAATGGTGGAGAATTCACTTCAAATGAATTCAAGGAGCTTTGCAAAGATTCAGGGATTAAGAGGGAGTTGTCCACTCCTTATAATCCACAATAGAATGGGGTTGCAGAACGGAAGAACAGAACTATCATGGAAGCTGCAAGAGCAATGCTTCATGATCAAGATCTACCTATGCATCTTTGGGCTGAAGCTGCCAGAACAATAGTGTATGTACAGAATCGTACTCCACATAGAGTACTTGAGAACAAGACTCCTGAAGAAGTCTTCTCCAGCAAGAAACCAGAAGTTAGCCACCTCAGAATATTCGGCTGTCCAGTGTACATACATATTCCAAAAGAGAAGAGAACAAAGTTAGACCCTTCAGGAAAGAAGGGCATATTTGTGGGATACTCTGAAAGCTCGAAGGATTACAGAATCTACTTTCCAGGATTCAAGAAGATTGACATCAGCAGGGATGTGACATTTGATGAAGACACAGCTGACAACAAATCCAGAAAGAGACCTGCTGAAGAACTTGAAGAGGTGGAAGCAGAAGCACCTAGGATCCGTGATACAATCATGAACGAAGAAGCTCAAGAAGAAGATCGAGAGTTCGAGGAACCACAAAGACCTATAGATCCACCTCTGGAAAAGAATCCTCATAAGAGGAAACCTGCTTGGGTACGTGAACTTATCCAAGGTACTGAAAGATATGGGGCTCCAGATGAGGATCACAGAGAAAGAAAGAGAATAAGATCAAATTCTGGGTATGTAGCTTTACTATGTGATTTTATTGATAAAGAACCTTCCAGTTATGAAGAAGCGGCAAAACAGAAAGAATGGAAGGATGCCATGATCGAAGAATATCAATCGATCATGAAGAATGATGTTTGGGATGTTGTCCCAAGACCAAAAGGGAAGTCAGTTGTCACTTCCAAATGGATCTACAAGATCAAGCATGCTGCGGACGGTAGCATTGAAAAGTATAAGGCAAGATTTGTAGCTCGAGGATTCTCTCAGAAAGAGGGAGTAGACTATGAAGAGACCTTTGCACCTGTAGCCAGATACACTTCCATCAGATCAATACTTTCTTTGGCTGCAGTGACGAAGTGGAAGATACACCAGATGGATGTCAAGACTGCTTTCTTGAATGGTGTAGTAGAAGAGGAAGTGTATGTAGAACAACCACTTGGTTTTGAGACACATGACAGAGAGTCTCATGTATGCATATTGAAGAAAGCCCTGTATGGGTTGAAACAGGCACCCAGGACCTGGTACGGTAGGATTGATAGCTTTCTATCCAGTTTAGGCTTTACCAAGAGTAAAGAAGATTCCAACCTTTACTACAAGGTTGAAGATGGCAACCTAGTAATGCTTCTATTGTATGTAGATGATCTATTTGTGACAGGTACACATGGGTTGATTGCTGATACGAAGAGAAAGCTTGCTGCTGAGTTCGAGATGAAGGACTTGGGGATGATGCATTACTTTCTAGGTATGGAGGTGTGGCAGAGTACAGATGGAATCTTCCTTGGACAAGGGAAGTATGCAGTAGAGATCCTGAAGAGATTTGGGATGATGGACTGCAAGGCTATGGCTACACCTATGGCATCGAACCTGAAGCTATTAAGTGATGCTTCTTTAGAGATGGTTGATGCTACGATGTATCATCAGATGATTGGGTCATTGATGTACCTGACGAACATGAGACTAGATATTTTCTTTGCTGTGAACACCTTGAGCCAATACTTGACAGATCCAAGAAGTGTTCACTTGGTTGCTGCAAAGCATATTCTGAGGTACCTGAAGGGTACGGTTGATTATGGGCTCAAGTATGATGCGAATCAGAACATTAACCTGGAGGGTTATGTTGATTCAGATTGGGTAGGCAATGCCATCGACAGGAAGAGTACTTCAGGATGTTGCTTCAGTTTGGGATCAGGTGTGATCTCTTGGTTTAGCAGGAAGCAATCCTGTGTGGCACTGAGCACAGCTGAAGCTGAGTATGTCGCAGCTTGTTCAGCTAGTTGTGAGGTAGTATGGCTGCGGAAGCTACTGTCTGATATATTTGATCTCCAGTTGGATGCTACTTGTATACACTGTGACAACCAGAGTTGCGTGAAGTTGTCAGAAAATCCAGTGTTCCATGACAGGTCGAAGCATATTGAGATCAAATATCACTATATCAGGGATATGGTGCAGAGAGGAGCAGTGAAGCTCCTGTATGTTGCGACGGAGGAACAGATAGCTGATGTATTGACGAACCCATTGGCTAGGATGAAGTTTGAGTACTTCAGAGAGAGACTTGGTGTTCTCCAGATCGAGGCTTCCTCCTAGAGATAGTGATGAGACCCATAGCCATTCTGACATGGTGAGAAGATTTGTTCCTTCCATGGTCAGATGTAAGGGCTAAGCCATTCCGTCATGGTGAGAGGATTGGTTCCTTCCATGACTGATATGAGTGCTGAGATCTATAGCCATTCTGACGAGCAGGTCAGATATAAGGGCTGAACCATTCTGTTCATGGCTAAAGGATTAAGTTCCTTCCATGTCAGATGTGAGTGTTGGCCATTCCGACGAGCAGGTCGGATATAAGTGCAGTGCCATTCCGACATGGTGAGAGGATTGGTTCCTTCCATGGTCGGATGTAAGGGCAGTGACATGGTGAGAGGATTGGTTCCTTCCATGGGCAGGATGCTACATCCAGCATGAAAAAGGGCTGGCTCTGTGATACCACATCTGGTATGAAAAAGGACCAGCTCTGTGATGCCTCATCTAGTATGAAAAAGGAATAGATCTGGGAAGACTCATCTAGTTTGAAAAAGGACTAGCTCTGAAGTAGATGCCACATCTGGTATGAAAAAGGACCAGCTCTGTGATGCCTCATCTAGTATGA